>JASDQU010109497.1:146756-179643 GCA_032191745.1 Picea mariana | reverse complement strand
ATGGGATGCATTTTCGCTTTCAGGTGTCTTCTTTGTTACGAAATTTTTCAATACTTCCATGATCTCCCCTTTTAAACCATCTATCTTAGTATCCAACTTAGCTTCCACTGAATCCATCTTAGTATCCAACTTAGATTCCATTGAATCCATCTTATTTTGTAGTTCATTTATGTCCCTACGCATTTCTTCACCTTCATCAAGAGTCCAAGTAGTATTTTCTGGAGGCTTATTTGGTGTATAAGTTCCCTTTTTGGGTGGCATGTTGGCCAAGTATCACTTTTGAACCTTGATTTTGAGGTGGTTTTGCTAGACAATATTTCTTCTATTGTATCTCCCAAGTTTCGACCTTTCTGGGTATGAAACTTTGTTTTATGTATTTCCCTAATATTTCTTCTCTGCAATGCCATAGGTCTGATCAAAATTGGATGTGCCAGGTGGAATTTACGGTAACTTCCCCACAACTTGCCGATTTTTTTCCTTTCCAGGAGATCTCACTTGTATAGTGTGCCCCGCACAAAATAATTGATATAAAATTCTGAAACTCACACCAAAAATACTACAGACTGTCCACGATCTAATGCAACTAGTCCCATGCAATTTGGATACTCTAGGAAGAAGTTATGATTCTTTTACCTGGAACACCTTCTTGAGACTAGTCAATAAGACTAGTCAGATACCCTATCTTACACAGGGTGTATCTACAAATTTAAGATGACCCAGAAGCTTAAATTTTTACCACAGATACCTTACTAATTTTTGTAAATATCCTCCAGAGCTCAGGGTATGAAACATTACATAAAATTTTTTATAGCAAAAATTCCGCAATGACTCAGTTCAGGATGATTCCAGAACCCTATCTTGTATAGGCTGTATATCCGAAAGTATAAGGCCTCGGGAGCTGAATTTTGAACCCAACATACCTTGATTCGTCTACTAAATATCCTCCAAGCCCTTCCTTCTGAAACATTGTAGAAAGCAAGTTATATCGAAAATGCCAATGTGTCTCATATGTAGCAGAGAAACCCCAAGACCTTGAGCTCTGATCCCATATGTTAAGAACCAAATATCAATATAGCATAGAAAATCCTTAGAAAAAGTACTAAACACCTTGAAAAAGAGAGAATTTCAGATAATAAGCCTCTTCGAGGGGGCAACCTCCTTTTACCCCACTTAAATGTTCAAGTACAAGATGATTCAAAAGGAAAATGTCTCCTTGGTATATATAGGAGACTAGGAGGTATAATTAAAATTAATGGCCTAAAGCCGACATAAATAAAATAACATTACTAATCTAATATGCCCTAATTAAGGGGTAATGAGCCAATATTAGGGAATAACAATAGGATATCCAATAATCTTAACAGCGGGAAGATCTGTGGGTAACATAAAGTTTTGAGTTTTTTAGGGTTGATGGGTTGGACCAGGAGGTAGTCCATTGAGAATAGAGTCAAATGATCAAGCAAAGAATAAGAGTGTTTCGTCAATGGAAATCCATGGAATAGAGGTGGGGTAGAAGCTCATTATAGAGAGAAGGATTTATAAAAGTATGGCAACATAATAGAGAGAAAACATATCAAAATGCAAGGAGCACTTAGCAATGAGTGAATTCCAAGCATAAATCAGTGGAAAGAGATGGTTGGGACAAAGCATCTATCCAAGGATGAATTTTGAACCTTTGTATATCTACAAGAAACAACCTATAACATGTCCTGCAATAGAGCATCTAACAAACAGATGAATTCCATTACAAACACAGTCACAAATCGAGAAGAAAATGGAAATAAAACCAAGTGAAATGATGCAAAAATGAAGAAATAAGAAATTATCTGCAAACAACATCACAAGAATCTCTGATATATATCGAAAATTCTCTGCACTCTTTTATTAAACATGAAAATAAATGCTACATCCCAAGAGTACCACTCCTGTCTATCCTTTCCCCCCCTCCCTTTTTTTTTTCAAGAAGAAACAATAATATAAGTCTTATACCCTCTTTTGAATAACTGAAAAATGATTCGAATTACAAAATAAATCCCTCTAGAAATGAACAGGTCTCATGTAGGTTTGAGGTCGAAATCCTCCCAAAAGATAACAACAATTACCATCAATTTTAGAAACTTTCTGCCATAGAAAATGAGCCAAACTGCTGAAAACTAGGGTTGCGGTTATGGTTTTGTATCTCTTGAATCATGACAGATGTGTATAAACTGAAAGAGGATTTTGTGCATATGTTTGTTCTGAGAAAAAATCTCTCTCAGTTCCCTGAGATCCATTTCCATATGCCCTAGATATGCATTTTACAAACATGTGTCAAGATAGGAAAATATGAGATCCAAAAATTAGAGCTCGGAGATGGATTTGATTCTCCCAATATGTGACACCTGTAGGAAAAATGAGAGATTATATTGATATTTGATGTGTTATTGACAAAATCCTCTGACCGTTTCTCAAAATGATCCTCCAGTCACTCATAATCATCATTTGAAAATGATGACTCAGCATAGTAAAAAACGCCATATTTTTGAAAACGAACCTCATCTTTCGGGGGACTTTTTACATGCTTCCCAAGCTCAAAATTAAATTCTGAAGACACCACTTTAAATATTAGGATCTTTATATGTTTATCAACTATTCGAATGTGGAAAATGGCCTCTCCAAGGCTGAGAAAAATAGTTTTTTCCCAAGGCAATGTTTTTGCATATGAAAAATCTGCGATTTCGATGGTTAACAAGATGAAAACAAGGGTATCTTAGCTACCGAAAGTCCTAGCTTTCAGTGGCTAACAGTGTGATTTCAGAGCATTGTAAGACACTGAAAGTCTCGAAACCCCGATTTCGGCTTTCAAGTTTTGGGAAAATGGGCAGTAGTCAAAATATTTATGTCGACCAAACCCCCGACTACCGAAAACCCGAAATGGTGACGTGGCATTTTTGTAAAACCTTATTATAGTGATTTTATGTCATTTATTGCATTATTTTCGTGCCTACTCATGAGATCTTCCTCCATGTGGCTTGATTCATGGCACTTGAACACTTGATCTCAGCCAATACACTTTTGGCAACTAATGACATATGAAACCTGAGATTTAAGCTACCGAAAGTCTGCACTTTCGGTAGCTAAACACTATAAATTTTTTCCTCCTAAGATAGCGATAGCCAAAATTTCAATATTTGTTCCAACATAGGATCCATCTAGGGATGGTGCTTTCCTGTAAATCAACAAGAATAGTAGACCACATGCCTTCATCCATTGGGTGACCCGAAATCACCCTTATCAAACTCTGAAACCCTGTCACTTTACTTGCAGATTTTCGAAACGAAAAACCGCTTATTCATTCATTGGGATATGGAGTCGTAATACTTTAAAACAAAACCATAATGGATTCAAAACTGAACTGAAAACATATTGAAAACCACCACTGTAATCTAATGCTCAAATTCAAGCTTATTTATATACATCACCTACTCTAACTATTAAAAAATTCCCACTGAATCAAATGATACGAAAATGCCAGTGAAGCCAATCCAATAACTGTCTACTTATTTGAAATTTCCTCACACTTTATTTGAGCAGGCTGAAAAAGGAAACTGACAAATCCCATCTGACCTGTTGTTGATCATGAATTTTCAAACCTTTCATCGATTCTTTTGACAAAATATCCATGACATAACATACTCCTCCATTAAATGAATCTAAAATATAAGCAAAAGGATCTTGGAAAAATATATGGTCCTAAGGTTTTAAAACATACAGGACTACTCTATGTTCTGATTTATAATGCTCAAGATCATTCTTGAAGAGAATATATGAGCACCCTTCAAGATCATCTGCAATGGCATCTCCAAAATCATGGCACAATCTTGTCTGAAGACCATCATCCCTCCATGAAAAATCTGCAGCAAGTTGTTCTACAGAAACGATGTAATAATCATCACTATACTCATCATATTTAGGTTCAGCAGATAACTCAAGAGGGTCATCAGTCAGAAAAAAACTCGGGACATCAACTGCAGATCTCTCAAGCAAAGGTAACTCTGTTACTATCTCTGGCATACTATTTATTTTAGAATCATACTTCTACAAATCACAGTCTAAAGCATTCTCGAACAACAAACTTTCTTCAAGATCATTAAACATGGAAACCATATATTTTTCACGAAACAAAACATAGTCTAAAATCTGATCTCCTAGCAGGAAATCATCATAAATAGGTTCACTAACTTCCTATAAAGTTCCATCAAATACATTACTATCATCATTTAAAAACAGATTTACATTTTCAGAAATGGAAGAAGTTTGACACTCATATCCAAGACTATGTGAAAGTTGCAAATTTGTGGGAGTAGGGGTTGTAACATAGTTGTTCAGGAGCAGGTCTATCTCTTCTTCTGTTAAAGGAGGAGGTGGTCTCTGTATTTTCTGGATAAAATAACAATTATTTCCTTTCTCTTCTGCAGGTTGACCATGATCTTGAATATCTTCTTCTTGAGTATGTTCACAAGATCCAGCTTCTTTATGAACCAACTCTTCCTCATACTAATCATCTTCATCAACTTGATAAATTTCTAATATTTATTCCTCCTCTTCAAGAGGATTTGTTTGATCGTTTTGTCTTATGAATTCTATATTACAACAATCTTCAAAATGTATTTCAGCTGAGTAGATTCTTTTACAATGTTGATGAAAAAGTATGTGAAAATATTTCAATGAAGGAATACTAGAATGGGGTAAAGATTTATATGAGAGTCTAGCATCTTTTTCCAATGAAAAAATAAACAATTTCATGAGGACATCTTCATGATGTACATTTAATTCCTCCATGATCTTGTGGAATTCAAACAAGTGTTGAGCGGGATTTTCATCCGCATATTCCCCAAATTTAGGAAGGACATCTTCCAAAATTTTAATGTCTGGAACAGTGTTTGGAAAGCCATAAAAATTTGTAAAGCCCAGAGGAGCAAACCTTGCAGCAATTCGAGCAACGAACAAATTCGACATTTGAGACTAGTGGAGTCGCCAATGAAATCATGTAGAGTCTACGAACCAAGGAGTCATCAGGTGAATGATCACAACCAATTGAATGTCCATCCCTTGTTCACCATCAAGGAATAGATCTAAACTTTTTTGTCATATCCTAGGGAAGATAGCTTCATTCCTCCATCCCCGGCAACAGTGCCATAAAATGTTGTCGCAAGAGTCGACTCTAGGCTGTAATAGAGCCAAGCCTTAGCACATTTTAAACGAAATAATAAGTTATCACTGGCAACTTGACTTGGGTTTCATGCAAGTAAATTTTGAGATAACCAAAAACCACTTTTGATTAGAAGATTCCCCTTCCAACCCGAGAGGGATCTCTCAAAATATGTCATGATAAGATATCCAATAAGCTTAACAGTGGGCAGATCTGTGGGTAACAAAAAAATTTCAGGTTTTTAGGGTTGATGGGTTGGACCGGGAGGTAGTTTATTGGGCATGGAGTCAAATGATCAAGCAAATAATAAGAGTGTTTCGACAATGGAAATCCATGGAACATAGGTGGGGTAGAAGCTGATTATAGAGAAAAGGATTTATAAAAGTATGGCAACAGAATAGAGAGAAAACATATCAAAATGCAAGGAGCACTTAGCAATGAGTGAATTCCAAGCATAAATCAGTGGAAAGAGATGGTTGGGATAGAGAATCTATCCGAGGATGAATTTTGAACCTTCAGATCTCTACAAGAAACAACCTATAACGTGTCGTGCAATAGAGCATCTAACAAACAGATGAATTCCATTACAAACACAGTCACAATTCGAGAAGAAAATGGAAATAAAACCAAGTGAAATGATCCCAAAATGAAGCAACAAGACATTCTCTGCAAACAACATCACAACAATCTCTGATATAGATCGAAAATGATCTACACTCTTTTATTAAACATGAAAATAAATGGTACAGCCCAGGAGTACCACTCTTGTCTGTCCTTTCCCCCCCTCCCTTTTTTTTCAAGAAGATACAATAATATAAGTCTTCTACCCTCTTTCGAATAACTGAAAAATGATTCGAATTACAAAATAAATCCCTCTGGAAATGAACAGGTATCTCATGTAGGTATGAGGTCGAAATCCTCCCAAAAGATAACAACAGTTACTATCAATTTCAGAAACTTTATGCCATAGAAAATGGGCCAAACTACTGAAAACTAGGGCTGTGGTTATGGTTCTATATCTCTCGAATAGTGACAATTGTGTATAAACTGAAAGATAATTTCATGCATATGTTTTTCCTGAGAAAAAACCTCTCTCAGTTCCCTGAGATCCATTTCCATTTGCCCCAGATCTGCATTTTACAAACATGTGTCAAAAAAGGAAAATATGAGATCCAAAAATTAGGGCTCGGAGATGGATTCGATTCTCCCAATATGTGACACCTGTAGGAAAATTGAGAGAGGCTATTTGTATTTGATGTGTTAATAACATAAGGCTCCAACCATTTCTCAAAATGATCCTTCGGTCCCTCAGAATCATCATTTGAAAATGATGACTCAACACAGTGGGCAGATCTGTGGGTAACAGAAAGTTTTGAGGTTTTTAGGGTTGATGGGTTGGACCGGGAGGTAGTCCATTGGGCATGGAGTCAAATGATCAAGAAAATAATAAGAGTGTTTTGACAATGGAAATCCATGGAACAGAGGTGGGGTAGAAGCTGATTATAGAGAGAAGGATTTATAAAAGTATGGCAACAGAATAGAGAGAAAACATATCAAAATGCAAGGAGCACTTAGCAATGAGTGAATTCCAAGAATAAATCAATGGAAAGAGATGGTTGGGACAGAGCATCTATCCAATGATGAATTTTTAAACTTCAAATCTCTACAAGAAACAACCTACAACATGTCATGCAATAGAGCATCTAACAAACAGAGGAATTCCATTACAAACACAGTCACAAATCGAGAAGAAAATGGAAATAAAACCAAGTGAAATGATGCCAAAATGAAGCAATAAGATATTCTCTGCAAACAACATCACAAAAATCTCTAATATAGATCAAAAATGATCTACACTCTTTTATTAAACATGAAAATAAATGGTACAGCCCAAGAGTACCACTCTTGTCTGTCCTTTCCTCCCCTCCCTTTTTTTTCAAGAAGATACAATAATATAAGTCTTCTACCCTCTTTCGAATAACTGAAAAAAGATTTGAATTAAAAAATAAATCCCTCTATAAATGAATAGGTATCTCATGTAGGTATGAGGTCGAAATCCTCCCAAAAGATAACAACAGTTACCATCAATTTCAGAAACTTTCTGCCATAGAAAATGGGACAAACTGTTGAAAACTAGGGTTGTGGTTATGGTTCTGTATCTCTCGAATAGTGACATTTGTGTATAAACTGAAATAGGCTTTCATGCATATGTTTTTCTTGAGAAAAAACCTCTCTCAGTTCCCTGAGATCCATTTCCATTTGCCCCAAATCGGCATTTTACAAACATGTGTCAAAAAAGGAAAATATGAGATCCGAAAATTAGGTCTCAGAGATGGATTCGATTCTCCTAATATGTGACACCTGTAGGAAAATTGAGAGAGGCTATTTGTATTTGATTTTTTAATCACAACAGGCTCCAACCGTTTCTCAAAATGATCCTTCAGTCCCTCAGAATCATCATTTGAAAATAATGACTCAGCATAGTAAAAAATGCCATATTTCTTAAAACGAACCTCATCTTTCGGGGGAATTTTTATTGCCTTCCCAAGATAAAAATTGAATTATGAAGACACCACTGGAAATATTAGGGTCTTTTTATGTCAATTGAGTATTCAAACGCGGAAAACTGCCTTTCCAAGGATGAGAAAAATGGTTTTTTCCCAAGGCAATGTTTTTGCATATGAAAAATCAGCGATTTCGGTGGCTAACAGGTCGAAAACAAGGGTATCTTAGCTGTTGAAAGTCCTAGATTTCGATGGCTAACAGTGTGATTTCAGAGTACCATAATACATCGAAAGTCCTGAAACCCTGATTTTGAACCTTCATATCTCTACAAGAAACAACCTATAACATGTTGTGCAATAGAGCATCTAACAAACAGATGAATTCCATTACAATTACAGTCACAAATCGAGAAGAAAATGGAAATAAAACCAAGTGAAATGATGCCAAAATGAAGCAATAAGACATTCTCTGCAAACAAAATCACAAGAATCTCTGATATAGATCGAAAATGATCTACACTCTTTTATTAAACATGAAAATAAATGGTATAGCCCAGGAGTACCACTCTTGTCTGTCCTTTCCCCCCCTCCCTTTTTTTTCAAGAAGATACAATAATATAAGTCTTTTACCCTCTTTTGAATAACTTGAAAAAGATTCAAATTACAAAATAAATCCCTCTAGAAATGAACAGGTATCTCATGTAGGTATGAGGTCAAAATCCTCCCAAAAGATAACAACAATTACCATCAATTTCAGAATCTTTCTGCCATAGAAAATGGGCCAAACTGCTGAAAACTAGGGTTGTGGTTATGGTTCTGTATCTCTCGAATAGTGAGATTTGTTTATAAACTGAAAGAAACTTTCATGCATATGTTTCTCCTGAGAAAAAACCTCTCTCAGTTCCCTGAGATCCATTTCCATTTTCCCCAAATCTGCATTTTACAAACATGTGTCAAAAAAGGAAAATATAAGATCTGAAAATTAGGGCTTGAATATGGATTCGATTCTCCCAATATGTGACACCTGTAGGAAAATTGAGAGAGGCTATTTTTATTTGATGTGTTAATCACAAAATGCTCCAACCGTTTCTCAAAATGATCCTTCAGTCCCTCAAAATCATCATTTGAAAATGATGACTCAACACAATAAAAAATGCCATATTTCTGAAAACGAACCTCATCTTTCGGGGGAATTTTTATTGCCTTCCCAAGATAAACATTAAATTTTGAAGACACCACTGGAAATATTAGGGTCTTTTTATGTCGATTGACTATTCAAACGTGGAATATGGCCTTTCCAAGGCTGAGAAAAATGGTTTTTTCCCAAGGGAATGTTTTTGCATATGAAAAATCAACGATTTCGGTGGCTAATAGGCTGAAAACAAGGGTATCTTAGCTGCCAAAAGTCCTAGATTTCGGTGGCTTGCAGTGTGATTTCAGAGTGTCGTAAGACACAAAAAGTATCGAAACCCCGATTTTGGGTTTCGGGTTTCAGGAAAACAGGCAGTGGTCAAAATCTTTATGTCGGCCAAACCCTTGACTGTCGAAAACCCGAAATGGTGACGTGACATTTTTGTAAAACCTTATTATAGTGATTTTATGTTGTTTATTGCATTCTTTTCATGCCTAATTGTGAGCTCTTCCTCCATGTGGCTTGATGCATGGTGCTTGAATGCTTGGTCTCGATTGATACACTTTCGGCAACTAATGGCATATGAAACCTGAGATTTAAGCTACCGAAAGTCTGCACTTTCGGTAGCAAAACACTATAAATTTTTTCCTCCTAATCTACCAAAAACCAAAATTTCAATATTTGTTACAGCATGATACAGCTGCGATAATGAAGTCAAAGTCATTGACCGTGAGTAAAGTCTGTAGCTTTGACTTACTATCTTTGGACTTCTTCCGCGATGTAGGTTTCATTGGGGAAACCTTTCTTTTCCTAGATGTATCTGTGTCATCAGGGGGATTATACGATGGTGTTACTTCGCCTTGCTTCTATTTATATTCTTCCCCATTGTTCTCTTCTTTGTCTGCTTCATCACCACCTCCTCTACTAGGTGAATCTGATGTAGTTTCTTCTGATGTGATGCGTATTTCATGTACATCTTCCTTCTTTTTCTTCCTTCTATTGTTGGGTGCATCATACTCTTCACGAGTAACCACTGGATTTCCAATGAGATCAGGGTTGAACAGTACTACCTAGTCGATTGGTATAAGGAACTATGCAGGCCATTCCTTAGTGATTTCTTCCAGGTCCTCCTCTGTGAGCTTGTAGTAGGACTGAAGCTCTTCTTTACTTTCGTCTGCAAGTGCAGTGATATAAATAAAATGCATATCTGCATAGAACTTCATAAGGGGCCTGAACCTATCTAGGGTGTTCAACGTCATATGAGGGAAAGGCCCAATATCCCTCTTCAACTATAGGTAGTAGGTATGGAATACTGCGTTCAACTGCCATTGTTTCCCCATATCACTCGAATACCAGTGCATGGTGAACTTTGCAGCTAGTGGCTCGAATGGCTCAATGTTAGGGAAGGTCGTACCTTCTGGCATATCCCAAGCAGTGAATGTGATGAGGATCAACAACCAGCTAAAATGGACCTCATAGCCCTGATCCTGAGCTTCACGACAGTCCATTTGTAACTGATTGACTAGGTAACTGGCCCAATTCATATGTATTCCTTCCACGCAATTTCCCGTGAGGTCAAGGACAAACCTTGTGACCTACGTGGGTCTATTCTTTTGGACTAGATTACCAAAAATCAACTGGCAATCAAGGCACACTATTCCATTCTGAATGGAGGCTACCTTGTAGCTTCATGTCCCCTTCTCTACATTTTTGTATGTGTATTTGATCTTCTACACCAGGGCACGATCTGCAGTCTTGCCTGGATAAAAGTCTTGTGGGTCTGATCCCTGCATGCTTAATCTGGTGATCCTATGGATCAACGTCGGATCGACGGTGATGTGTCTGTCTAGCCATAGATACCCGCTATGGAAGCATGACAACAGGATTTTAACACACATGTTAACCTCTTTATGCCTTCCAAAATGTGGTATCTTCATCACGTTCAAGACAGTGGATCTCGGGATGTCCATAGTCCACGGATGGGGGATGATATTCAACTTCTTCCCCTTGGTCTTGCTCAAATATTTGTGAGGTGAAAGCATGCCATAGCTCTTGCGGTCTCCTAGGTTATAGTCACTGATATTCAAGGTTGGAATCCTCTCCAACTGCAGTCTGACTGCTTGTATTCCCTTCGGAAGGTACGCAGTGATGACTATGTAGTTGAAGTCCCTCGAGACATTTTCACGACTCACCACATTGGACAGAGGTGAGATGTAGTTAGGCAGGATGGATGGGATTAGCTTCACATTCGCCAAGTCATCAGGATGCTTGGTTCTTTTATCGGTCACAGCTCAGGATGGTTCAGATCCACGAGCAGTCGACGAGGAGGCTTGCACTCCTCTCATCGATGAGGCTTGTATCCATGTAGACTTCACCTTATAGGCCATGAGGTCTATTAGAATCTCTTCAATGAATTTTTATGCCATGCTAATTGTGTCCGACATGCACACTCGATATCTAATATCTCAGGTCGGTGAACAATACTCAATGTAACAGAATGGATGGCGAGGTCTCAATGATCACTATGTGAAATCAACTAGTTCTCTGTGGGCTCGGATACTCACATCTAGCAAAAGTGTTCTCCTTGCAATGCTTAATGGGATATATATATATATATTATCATAATGAACTCTTCCAATGGGCAGGAACACTTCAAGCAATGCAATTCCATCCATTATGGCATGGTCCCAACGGTCCAAGGGAGAATGTTCTGGCAATAACTTTGTTTCTAACCGTTCTGGAGCATCATTCTAACGGTCATATTTCTTCATCGTGGTGAAGTGCCAAAGTGTGTTGTACTTATATTCCGACAGAGTTCAATTTTAGAAACATTCCTTCTACAAAGTCTTCCCTGGAACTTCGTGCAATTTTTCTAACTTTGCTCTCTTCTTACTCAACTTTCTAGCCTTCTTTCTTGTGATCTGAATCACTGATTTCATCTTTCCATTATCGTTCTTATCTCCTCTTGGCATGATAACTTCACACTGTGGATGGTCTTTCATAGGGTTCAAGGGTAATACTTCTTCTCTTTCTGGGGTAGGTGCTCTACTCTCTTGTACAGACAGGTGTCTCCAATCTTCCTATGTCTTTTCAACTTCGACGCCCATATCTTTGGTCCTTAGTAACTTCAACTAGCTCTATTGTTCTTCCAGTAAGTGTGCTATTGTCCTAGCCATGAAATATCTTAGTTCTTTCTTTTTTTGTTCTAGATCCTCCTCTTCTTGTTTCCTCCGTATCTGATCTTTCTCAATCCAGGTTTTTCCTAGCAAGATAACAAATGGGGTGTTATTCTCAACAAATTTAACAATCTCAAATTCTTGTTTTGTCGAAGTTCCATGAGCACTCATAGATGTCTGGGTAAGTCTTCCACATAGGATTATCAATTTTTTTCTAAATAATCCTATTCCTCCTAATGAAGGAACCATAATAGGCTTTCCCAAAATTTCCCAAGTTCTTTCTGTTATGATATTCACCTGTGTTTCCTTATCCAGAACATAGTCTATGTCAAAGTCTCCTATTCTTGTTTATATGTACTCTTTCTCTTTTAAGACCTCTGATAAGTTGATATCTCTGTGATCGTTCAGGGTTTCTTTCATCTGTAGTAATACAGTCTCTGATTCTTTCTGCGGTTCTATCATATCTTTAGTTTCTTTGCTTGTCTCATAGTTTTCTTGTCTCATATTCATCTTTTCAAATTTTGCAATCATTCTAGAGCAATCCAAAACTTCATGGTCCATAGATTTACAACAAATACAACTAGGACCTCTACCAGGGCATGCCTTAGCAATATGTCTTGGTCTTCTACAACTATAGCAAAGATTTAATCCTCTCTTTCTTTTAAACGATCCCCAACTTTTCCTGTATTGCGCACTGGGGTCACAGTAACTAACCTGCAAAAAATTCTTTCTAGGATCATGCATCCATTTGTTAGTCCAAACATTCTTTATATGCATAGGGATAAAATACCTTTCATTATTTCTATCATATCTATTCATATCAAATCTTCTTTCTTCTAGTTGTACCCTAGTTTTCAAACTATGAGAAAATTTATCAAACATACCTAGATTCATTCTTTCGAAACAAAAATTTTCACTTATCTTACCTTTCTTGAAGCACAAAGCTTCAAGGTCTTACAAGAGAACCATTTGTTGGCACAGGGGTAGACCCGGGGTTCAACGTGTAAGCACTCTGTAAATTATGTCTAGCTGATAGAAAAATGACAGAGGTAATTGTTTCAACCAACTTTAGAGTTGGGCACTAGCATGCTCAACTCAGAGAGGGATCTCTCGTGTCACTTGATATTTCTTTGGAAATTGGTGGCTAGATTTGGTTTGTTTTGGTTTTTTTTTATAAATTTGTTGGCCAAGAAGAGGAGGGACACTCAGGGATATGGAGTCAAAATTCTGAAATTGAATGAAAAAATTCACTGGCTAATAGAACTCTCCAGAAGATAAAGGCTAAAGGAGGTAATGAATTTGAGTTGTAAATTGAAATTTGCAGGGTGTAAGAGGAAAGGGGAAAAAAAGAAACTGCATTAGAGAATTAATAAAATGAGTTAGAAATTAGTTAGGAAGAAACACACACAGTTTAAATTGTTTCAGCTGAGAGCATCAAGAGATGAATTATGGGCTTTAACTCTCCAATTTAGACAAAAGAACATGCAAATGGAAATGTAAAGACACAGGAAACACACACTATGAAAGAATGCAGAACTCATATCATAGCCGATTAGAATATTTTCATAAACAATTCAAAAATTTCTTATGCATCATATATTCAGTTTAGCTCCATGATTTTATAAAGTCTACCTACAACAAGGGCAGACCCCCTCTTCCCTCTCCTTTTCTTTATCCTTGGAATAATATATATAGAAAAATTTACATGCGAGATACCAAATGACTCAACTTCCCCATATTCTAAAGATAGAGATCGGTTACACAAAAGATTAATGCATAACAACTGTTCTCCTACTTTACAGGGAGTGTTATTAACAAGTCTAACATATCTGAGGCTTTTTCATTGAACACCATATGTCCAAAAAATTTTGAAACGTACTCATTTCAACCTGAGAACTTATTCCATCTTGGCGATTTCTTCTTTCAGAGTGTTCAACCAGACTAGTTGATTTTTCCCAATTCTTTCAACCACCTCAGCTCTGACTCTTGTCTTGTGCCACTTGCTCTACTTCCCCTTTACTGCTTGTTTGTAGCGCTTTTCCATGTGTCCGTTGATGATTAGATCCCTCATGATAGGATTTAGTCTGACGTCTGATTCTGGTTTTGTCGCAGGGTCAGTATGGAATTTGGTTGCTAGTATATGTGCGATCGACTTCTCTTTCTTACTCATCGATGGATTTTCCATGTTAGTTGAAAATCTTGTTTCACTGGATGTTGTTTGATTGGCTTGGTCCATGTCTCCCAGTTTTATAGAAAAAATGATTTTCGTCTTCCTGATCTTGTTAATTACTTCGTTCAGAATGAAATGTCGATTGCTCAAATAGGATAAATTTATTTATATTTTTGGGGACGATTGTCATTTAGTGTTTAATCATAGACTGTGATGACAGTAATTGTCTGAATTACAACCTATCACACTCGGTTTTCATCTTCAAAATGATTATCCTCTGGATCATCCTTCTAGCAGCATTTACCCGACGCTGCACGACATAAAGTACTTGAGCAATGGTACTGATGTGACTGGATAAGTCGTTAACTCTCCCCTTTTTGTACGTAATTTGTGGGAATGACACATATTGAATGATTTTCTGACACGTGACATCGGGGGTTGGAGAAAGTGGTTTTAGGTAGACTTCTTTTTGCCCTAATGTGCTTCTGAGGGTGCCACGCGTCCATGAATGAAACCACTGTAGTTTTCCCTGACCCGCCTTCACATAATTTAACTTCATGCTATTTCTTCACCTGATATGGGTCTCAACCATTGATGTGGGCCACTTCAAAATATACGGCCTGTCGGGTCCTTCCTTTCGCGCCTTCGCTATATTTGTCCACATGCCACCATATGTGACCTAGTCCTCCAAATCGGGCCATGTCTCTACACTTCTTTAGTCCCCCGCTAAATCCGAAACTCATATTTCATGTATAATGTTTATGGTGATAGCATAGGCTCCTATTGGGGATGCTATCCTCCCTATCATCTAGCAAAGAACTGTAGACCCAATGCCTTCTTCATTGGGTTGCTTTCAAGACATGTGTCTGTACCCTATTACATCTTGGAGTTTGAGTGTCAATTTAAAAACCAAACTTCGCACAATACTCTCAACTAGATGTTGAACAAAAATACCCCCAGAATCTAAATTTACATACTACTGGAAATTAAAAAAGAATTCTTAGCCAACAATCTTATTCGCACACTCCTACCTACCCTAACTACTAAAATGAACTGCAAAAATCAAGCAAAGTCATAATGCCAATGCAACCATGTCATAAATTTATCCACTGTGTGTTTTCTTTGTACTTGCTTGTCCCAAAGTTTTTTTGTTGATAATCCCCTTAAAAATTCACCCATAAATCCAAATCTCAAGAAATAAAAAAAAATTGGATTGTTTACTACTTCCAACAAAACTACAAATGGATCTTCTAAAATATGCACAAAACAACTATCTTGTTTTACCCCTTCTATCGCACTCTTGTTTTCATGCGATTTAACCTGTTGCTTTCCATCGAGAAACTTACAGGTTTGCTAAGAATCCTGGAAGTAATCGTTTCTTGAAACATAAGACAACCTTGGTTGAAGAACATCGTCTGGTGTAAAGCGACCCATATTCAGTATAGACCTCAATTTGTCACTCCCTTTATCCTTAAGCTTTAAACCCACTATCCTTTATAGATCTTGATTATAAACATTTTCCATATAATGTGCCATGGAATCATGAAACACATAAAATAATGTTTCCCTTTTGAAGATAAGACAAAGAAACATGTTTCCTTCACAAGTGTTTTCTTCTCTTGCTTCATTTCTTCAATCTTGGGAATATTTTCGGATGGAATAACAACAATAGGTGTGTCTACTCTTCCATACATATCAAAAAACAAAAATCATACATTCTCGAACATCTTCAAATATGATAACCATATCATGTGCATCATCCTTTTCATTATCTTTTTGTATTTCTGATTGAGAAATGGCAGGAATCGTTATGTTGCTTTCCTGAAACTCTATGCCATTTGTTTTCTTGCTGCTTGGAGTCTCCCTAGATGTAGTTTCAGAATCCTCATCCATGTCTAGGTTACTTATAAATTGGACCACTACATCAATTTCAGGGGCAGAAAGACAATTTAGAAACACTTTGTCTTGTTGGAAATATTGTCAAATATCTATGTTAGTTTCAGGAGAAGGAAAATAACCTTTAACAACAATTTCTTGATCAACTTCTTCTTCCTTTTTAATTCGGTGGTTAAGCACAGGTTGCAACTACGAATTGGAGTATCCTTTCAAGTAATCAGCTACATGATCATCCTATGCATGCGAGTGTTGTTGGTCTTCCTTACTGATAATAATTTCCTCATGTAAAATAGTGTCACTGTGAATGCAGTCAGACTTCCCCGTTTCTTCTGTTATATCATGATTTTATTTCAACCATTCAAAGGAATAAAAACATAAAGGAATATAGTTTTCATTTGTAAGTCCACAACTTTCTTCATATTCAATATTATGCCTGGAGGCTTTCTGATTTGAAACATTATAAACATTTTGCTTCAACAAATTTAACGAAGAAAAACATAATGGCAAGGTTCTTTCACCTGACTCAAAACCTCCTTCAATTTCTTCACTGTTATTGATTCCTTTGGATTGACGAACACACTCATTTTCAGATTTATCTTCGACCAATGGCCGCAATTTTGAACTGACAAGATATTCTACATAACACGTAACAGATTCATCAGACATATGAGGAGATTGCTGCAATATCTTGTCAATTTGTTCCTGTGAATTAGTGTGATTTGGCATTGACACACGTTCCTTTGCTTCAATGATGATCTTAGGATTTTATTTCAACAATTTGAATGAAGAAAAACATAAAGGTAAATAATTCCCTTCAGCTGATTCAATACTTTCTTCTTTGTAACTGTGATATGTAGGCCGATTTCTCTCATTACACTACTAAAAGGGAATATTTTCTGATATAGAACATGTAGTTGGTTGTTCTATGGATTCAACATCATAATCACCATCATATTCATCATATATAGGCAAATCATCAAGATATGCGATGTCATCTAACAAGAACAAACTTGGAACATCAACCTATTCTTCAACAAATTGATTTGCAAACTCATCTTCTTGACTATCTACAAATGAATACATAAAACAGTTAGCCCTCTACTTATCATGGGATGGATCAAAAGATAAATTAGCACCTCCTCTTTCAACAAGTGGGATATAATTTTTTGTAAAATTATGAGCATTGAAAACTTCAAGAGAAGCTATGATATTATTGACTCATTGTTCAAGATTCAAATCAACCCTTTCTTGTTTATATTCACTTTCATATTCTTGAGCATTCAACCCCTCATTTTGGATCTGTTTACATGCTTGGATGTGGTGTTGAATGTCCTAAGCATCTTTACACATTTGTTGTAAGGACTTAGGCCTTCTTTCCATCAAGAGGAAGGACAAATATGGATGAAGAGTAGTAACATAATGGAGCATGGCAGTGGTTTCAGTGGGTTGAATTTCTTTGGGAAAATTGTAGTAAATATTGGAAAACCTCCTACTGAATGTAGAAATAGTTTCAGTTCTCTGACTTTTTAAGGCGTAGAACTCTGTAAGTTGTAGATCCAAATATTTATTCTTTCCCCAAAACTTTAAAAATATATTTTTCAATTGCTCCCATGAGCTAATTGTCTCTGGCTGAAAATGTTTAAACTAGTCTTTGGTATTACCCTTTAAGGATTGTGAGAAGGCTCACATACAAACATCCTCATGATCAATCTCAAACAAATCTATAAAATGCTCAAACACTTGGATGTTTTTTTCAGCTGAGATGGCATCAGGTTCCCCATCAAACATAGGTAAGCACTCATAGTACTTTGGAGAGAAATTGTGGAGGACTTGGGGTAGCTTCAAGGGTATGTATCTATGTTGGGTCTTGGGGGACGTTGGATCAAGTACAGGAGGTCATATATCAGCCTTGGCTTCATGGGGCTCATCAACTTGGTCATGGTTATCACATGGCCCAGATTGAATTTTTTAATCAAAATCAGTGATACAGTGAGGATATACATGTACACATTTAAGAAGAGGATATATAATTTCAAGATTTTCATGATCATCATTAGACTGAAACCGGTAAAGAAAAAATTGTTTGGCATGTTCAAGGAAGGAGCAGAGGCAACTTATAACAAACAATAAAATGCCTTGGAAAAAATCCAATTTTAAGTACTTTTTTTATTCCATAATGTCTTTTCATACCTCTGTTAAGGGATTTCATTTTCCAGTGGAGTCTCTGAATTACACTTGAATCTTGAGTGGAGTCACCAATAATGTTTTGGAAGCTAGATTCTATATTGAGAGTGGAGTCGCCATTGAAAATTTAAATTTCTAGATTCTTCTACCAGTGGAATCACCTTCAAACTGATTTTCTGATATGTGGAATCGCCAGAGCAGGAATACAGCCAATATGTGCCCAAGTGTATGCTTCTCTTAGACCTTAGAACTCAACCATGTCATTCTCTCCCAGGGAAATTTTTTTAATTTTGTCCCCGGTAACGGCACTAGAATGTTAGCACTCTGTAAATTTTATATGGTTGATAGACAAACAACATAGGTAATTGTTTCAACCAAATTTAGAGCTGGGCACTAGCCTTCTCAAATCAGAGAGGGATCTCTCATGTCACTTGATATTTATTTGGAAATTGGTGGCTAGATTTGGTTTGTTTTGGGGTTTTTTTATAAATTTTCTAGCCAAGAAGAGGAGGGACACTCAGGGCTATGGAGTCAAAATTCTGAAATTGAATGAAAACATTCACTAGCTAATAGAACTCTCCATAGGATAAAGGCTAAATGAGGCAATGAATATGAGTTGTAAATTGAAATTTGCAGGGTGTAAGAGGAAAGGGGAAAAACAAGTAACTGCATCATAGCATTAATAAAATGAGTTTTGAATTAGTTAGGAAGAAACACACAGAATTTAAATTGTTTCAGCCAAGAGCATCAAGAGATGAATTTTGGGATTTAACTCTCCAATTTAGACAAAAGAACATGCAAATGGAAATGTAAATACACAAGAAACACACACTGTGAAAGAAGACAAAACAAATATCACAACCGATTAGAATCTTTTCATAAACAATTCAAAAATTTCTTTTGCATCATATATTCAGTTTAGCTCCATGATTTTACAAACTCTACTTGCAATGAGAGTAGGCCCCCTCTTCCCTCTCCTTTTATTTATCCTTGGAATAATATATATAGAAAAATTTACATGCGGGATACCAAATGAATCAACTACCCCATAGTCAAAAGATAGAGATCAGTTACAAAAAAGAGTAACACATAACAACTATTCTCCTACTTTACAAGGAGCATTATAAATGAGTCTGACATATTTGAGGCTTTTTCATTGAACACCATATGTCCAAAATTTTCTAAAACGTACTCATTTCAACCCGAGAACTTATTCCATATTGGTGATTTCTTCTTTCAGAGTGTTCAACCAGAATGGTTGATTTTCCCCAATTCTTTTGACAACCTCATACATGACTCTTGTCTTTTGCCACTCACTCTGCTTCCCCTTTACTGCTCGTTTGTAGTGCTTATCCATGTGTTTGTTGATGATTAGATCCCTCATGATAGGATTTAGTCTGACCTCTGATTCTGGTTTTGTCATAGGGTTAGTATGGAATTTGGTTGCTAGTATCTGTTCGATCGACTTCTCTTTCTTACTCATCGATGGATTTTCCATGTTAGTTGAAAATCCTATTTCGCTGGATGTTGTTTGATTAGCTTGGTCCATGCCTCCCAGTTTTGTAGAAAACATGATTTTTCGTCTTCCTGATCTTGTTAATTAATTCGTTCAGAATGAAATGTCGATTGCTCAAACAGGATAAATTTATCTATATTTTTTTAGGACGATTGTCATTTAGTGTTTAATAATAAACTGGGATGACAATAATTGTCTGAATTACAGCCTATCATACTCGGTTTTCAGCTTCAAAATGATTATCCTTAGAATCGTCCTTCTGGATATGTTTATCAGATGTTGCACAACGTAAAGTACTTGAGCAATGGTACTGATGCGACTAGATAAGTCGTTAACTCTCCCCTTTTCATACACAATCTTTTGGAATAACACATATCGAATGATTTTTCGACACGTGACATCGGGGGTTGGAAAAGTGGTTTTAGGTAGACCTCTTTTCACCTCGATGTGCTTTTGAGGGTGCCAGGCATCCACAAATGAAACCATGGTAGTTTTCCTCATCCCACCTTCACATAATTAAACTTCATGCTATTTCACTGCCCGATATGGGTCTCAGCCGTTGATCTGGGCTGCTTCGAAATCTACGACCTTCCAGGTTCTTCCTTTCGTACCTCTGCTATATTTTTCCACATGCCACCATATGTGACCTGTTCCTCCAAATCGCGCCATGTCTCTACACTTCTTTAATCGCCTGCTAAATCTGAAACTCGTATTTCATGTATAATTTTTATGGTGATAAGACAATGCTTCAACAACGCACCAACAAAACCCTAACTACCGACCCTTTTGGCAACACCTGCGAAGCAGATGAAGTCTCACCCGAGGTAGAGGCAGGGGTGGTTACAAGACTCAAATATATGCAACCTAGCTGGGACACAGATCTGTGATTACACCACTCTAACAAAGCACTTAGCAGTTAACATTCATCAGTATTTAACCCTTATACACATCACAGATCCAAACTCTAATTACATAACAACGTAGTATTCAACCAGATCTAACACATATAAGCACTTAGCACATGGAAAAAGATCAGATCTCACATTTATTCACATCACTTAAGCACTAATGTATCATACTAGATTCATCTAAACATTCATTACTACACTTAATCTTAAATTATATACACAAGAAAATAACCAGAACACACAAAGAAACCATAACACAGGATATACGTGGTTCACCCCAGTGTGGGGCTATGTCCACCAACTCTTCTCTTCTTTATTATCTTCTGTCAAGCTTCTTACAGGCACAGAGCATTAAAACTCTACTCTGCAGAGGACAAGAGATCTGTGCGCACCTCGCCAGATCCTCCTTCCACAAGTTAGATCACAACACCAAGCCTCCTTACACAGTCTATGCACAAAGAAATACATATGGCCCGCACTTAGCTTTATCGCCTCAACATACATTAAGCATAGAGCCTCTTGCAATTACTTTCACTTAGAACAATACTTAGCACCTAGAATCATACCACTTACTTGCATCACCTAGCTTTCTATTTATACATTACAAAAGGACCTAAACATGGATAAACCCATAGGCTGACATACCCATACCTGTTACATAAACCCTAATCCCAAATATGCCCTAAAAAGGGGCCAAGACCCTGTGATCTCTGCTTCGACTTGCGCTCCGCCTTCAACCAGCCTATCGAAGTCCCAAAATAGGTCAAAAATGACCAAGGATCTCCAAAACTTGGTCAAGGGACAACAAGGATGAATCTTGCAAGGTGTTCAAGGAGATCGATGGCCATGGTTCACAGTTAGATCAAATAGTTGCAGTAGTAGAACAACACCTGGAAGGTATTGTTACAGAGAAGACAGTCCAAGAGCTCATTGAATAGGAGGCTTAGGCGAGGAAGCAAGTCGAAGAAAGTCGAGTTAAGATCGAGGATTTTGAAGCAACATTGTCCTGACCTGAGTGACTCGGGATGAGTCACAGGTGAGTGTTGGGGGCCTGTTGGCCCTCGACCAAGTTTTGGGAAAACTTTGGTAAGTTTTGGCCCACTTTTGGACTTCAACACGTTGGTCAAAGTAGGAGTGCCTAGGTGGAGCTGATATCACAGATCTCACCTCTTTTGAGGGCTATGTGGACCCAGTAAGGGGTCCTCTGGGTTTTGTAAAGGGTTTATGGGATGTCGACCCATGGGTTTTCCCCATGTTTAGGCATTATTGTAAGGGTTTGTAAAGTATAAATAAAGAGGAATTTATTGTAGAAGTAGTTCGAGTAGTTCTTTGTGCAAAGGAATGCATGTGGTCGAGGTTTTTTCTCAACTGTGATTTTGTAGAAGGTGTTAAGTGCCATTATAAGAGAATTTGGCTCTGTGCATTTGACCTATTTTTGGAAGGTGAAGAAGGAGGATCTAATGATTAGTGTGAAAATATCTTGTCTTGTGTGAAGTTTGACTCTTTGGCTTAGTGCACAGGAGTGACTAGATGTATGTTTTTGGTGAATAATAAAGAGGCGAAGAGGTTTGTGGACGTAGCCCCACCCTGGGGTGAACCACATATATCTGGTGTCTCATGGTTTGCTTTGTGCAATGTCTTTCTATTATAAAATTTCTTAGTGCTTTGAGTATGATGTGTAATGAATATATATTTTGTTTCTTAAGTACTTTACTTAGGGTAAATGAATTCTATATTTAACTCACAATGCTAAGTGCTCGGGGTGCATAATCACTTGTTGTTACAGCACTTATCTGTCTTTGATTATGGTCTCTGATGTTAATAAGGTTAATAAACTAATGCATGTTCACTTCGTAAGCATTAACATAATCTTCTACGAAGTGCTCTTATCATAGAATAGTGTCCTAGACTGGTTACAAGCACCTGCATCACGTAACCCCCCCTACTTCTACCTCGGGTGAGACTTCGCCTGCTTCATAGGTGTTGTCAAAAGGGTCGGTAGTCAGGGTTTTGTTGGTGCATTGTTAAGCATTGAGCCCTGGGTCTACCCTAGTGCCAACACCTATTCCTTTAAAATAACATGTCAAATAAAGCAATTTTAATGATCGAGGTGGATATTGGTGGCCACCCACCTATTCCAACTAGCTCCTCTTGACAACTTTTAGTTCAACACGTTCTTCTATAATTCTTTGTAATTGTGGGTTCTACACTTTCGGGGCTGTCTGAAGCCCTACACATCTTCCAAGTGTATATTGGTCGCCTCCCACTTAATCCAACTGGATTATTTTTGAATTTTTCATGTGAGTACATCTTTCTGTACTTCCAGGGTTGTTTTGGGGCCCTAAACAATGTTTTTTTTGGCTTTCCACTGTCAAACTATAAACACACTCAAAGTTTGATGACACAATGTGTAGTTCTCAAAAATACATTTCCAACGGGCTATCACATGCCTAAAATATAGGTCATATGGAAAATTTACCACCCCGGGAAGTTGCGGTACCAACTTACCCATTGGTGCCCACACAAGTTTTGGTGTTTCATCTGATAGGGTTAGGTTTTTGGATGTATAGGGTTTTGGAATTCATGAGTAATTTTAAAAAGGCATATGGAGCCTCATTGTGATCATTCTACTCAGACGGATGTGTGTAGCATCCACATCTCTTCTCAGAGATAGCTACCACCATTCGAGCAAGTTGTTTTCAGTTCTGCAGTTTTAGAGTTTCAGCCTATTTTATTTATTCAATAGAATTTATTGTTCACTAGATATATTTTGTTGTTCTCCGTATCTCTGTGTTATTTTATTCAGTATGTTATTCCTTGTGTTCTTCTCATAAATCTGGATCAGTGGTATCAAAACAGTCTGCTCTTCATTTATTTTTCTTCGTGCATGTCCATGACAAGTTCTAGGTACAAGAAGTTGGGACTCAAACAAGTCAATCCTTTGCAATATTGGCCACACCGAGATCAAAAAAAAACCATGGGGGATGAGAATAAATATTATGGAGCAGGAGAGCCTTTTAAAATGTTTCTCGAGGAAGCCCTTGCGTGAGAAAGGAACAAAATGACGAAAAAATTTTCACAGATCCTTCAACGACTTCCCACATGAGACACATCTTCATCAAGCAGCCATGAAACCCCCTTCAAGGTACAAGTAAATTTTTATATTCCACTATTTTAAGGACTGATATATGAAGATGTTGTAGATAAATGACTAAATCTGCTCGAAGGATATTTTTTGGTCCACAATTTTTCTGACAAGGAAAATATTACTTTTTCACTCCTCAAGGCCATCCCCCATGTTAAGGATTAGTGGGATAATTACTCTGAGAAAAGGGCCATAGAGGAATATGAAATATTTTAAATCACCCCCACATGGGATTTCTTCATGGATTCCATTAAAGAAAAGTACTACCTTGTTGGAAGCTACGAGGACCAGTACACAAGATCAACCACACTACATCAAGAAAGGGACTAGACAATACCATATTTCACCAATATTTTCCATACTCTGCACACCAAATTGTGTATCAAAGACTTTGAACAACATCTAGTGCTCAAATACCACAACTTTCTACATAGATACATTCAAACATAAATGGACTTTTTGGACATCACAACCAAAGCGAGGAAAAGATGACCTCAACCCAAAAAATATGGGATAGAGAAAATATGGCTTCTCTCAGGACAACCAGTCCAAGCCACAACCCAAGAAGGGTAATGCGAAGTTGAAGAAGGAAATGAGAAAATAGTGTGAACACCATAAAATCCCTTGGCACAACACGGAATAATGTCACTCCAAGCAGTCACTAGTGGTTGAGCTGAGAGCTTCCAAGTCAGAGGAAGATTCTGATTCTGAATCAAATCCAAAAAGTGGGAAGCAAATCATCGATTCTGAACCCAGTTCCATTGTTGCTACCAACAAAGTCCAACCAAGAAAACTAGAAGAACCATAGGAAGGAGAACACCTCTTTCACTCACAGATGTGGGTAAAGGGGACTCTGCTGCATTTCATTATCGAAAGCGGCAGTCAGAAGAACTTGATTTCAGCAGAGGTCGTCAAGCAACTGGACCTACCGATAACACCACATATGTATACCTATGCCATCATATGGATTCTCCAAGGATGAGATCTCTACGTCAGCCAATGATGTCGTCTTCCCTACAACATCAAGCCCTTCAAAGATGAGATATTGTGTGATACTTCTCCCCTTGAAGTTTGTGATGTTCTTTTAGGCCAACCATATTTGTGGAAGTGAAATGTTGTGTATGATTCTAGACCCCACAATGTTATTATTAATTTGGGTAGACAATTGTATAGGATAGCAGAGATAGTGTCGCCTACCACTATTTCTTTAATAAAAGATAAGTAATGCAGTAAGTTCATTTCACATATCGGGAAGTTCATCTTATTTGTGATTTGTGCTCGCAGTAAGAAGAAGGTTTCCACCACATATGTGACCTCTACACATAACCTCTCTTTGCAACAGAAACAAGTGGATGTGATCATGGAAGAGTAAAGAGACATCTTCTCCTCACCCACTAGGGTACCGACGCACTGCCAAGTCAAGCATCCAATTGATATAAACCTCGGTGCATTGCTTCCTAATGGACCATTCTATCATCACTCGCTGATGGAAAATGATGAAATCAAGCGCCAAATCCAAGAGTTTCTTAAAAAGGGGAACATATGACCCATCTCCTCCCCTTGCAGAAGTTTTATTGTGCTAGTGCATAAGAAATATGGGACCTGGCAACTCTGCATTGATTACATAGAATTAAACAAAATCACAGTCTAGAACCGATACCCAATTCCCTGAATTGATGACCTTCTTGACCAAATCAAGGGGGAAAAGTCCTTCATCGAGATTGACCTAAAGTATGGCTACCACTGGGTTCCCATTGAACCAACTGATGTATGGAAGACAACTTTAAAATATAAAGAAGGTCTCTTCAAATGGTTGGTCATGCCCTTTGGCTTAACAAATGCACTAATACTTTCATAAGATTGATGGATGATGTCTTGAGACCCTTCACCAACTATTTTGTGGTGGTATATCTATATGAAATCCTCATGTTCAACAAAACTTGGGAGGAGCACATGCAACATATTCAACAGGTTTTGGACACTCTACGGTAGCACAAGTTATATTCCAACTTGGAAAAATTCTCCTTTGGCATGAACATGGTCCAATACTTGGGATACATTGTTTATGAGCATGGGGTACATATGGATCCATCTAAGATCCAATTCATCTGTGACTAGTTAGGCTTAACCACACTAATAGAGCTTCATAGCTTCTTGGGACTTGCCAACTTCTACCAACCAAGTAACCAAGGGTGGTGGAAAGGAAAATTTTGCATGGGGGCGGGCACAAAAACAAGCATTTGATGATCTGAAGCATCGCTTATGCATAGCTCCAGTACTCTCCTTACCTGATATGCAACAACCATTCGATATGGAGACTGATTCCTTCGACTATGTTGTAGGTGCATTTCTCACTCACCATGTTCATCCAGTAGAATACCTTAGTGAGACACTCTCAGATACTATCCGAAAATACCCCACCTATGAAAAATAAATGTATTCCATTGTGCAATATTTTTTTCAATGGAAACATTACATTCTGGGAAATGAGACAATCATCCACATTGATCACAAGCCTCTGTAGTTCATACAGACACAAGGGAAGTTACAAAATGACCGCCATCAAAAGTGGTCCACATACCTTCAACAATTCCATATCAACATCAAGTATAAAATAGGGAGCACAAATCGTGTTGTTGACTGCCTCAATCGCCTTCCTATTATTTCACTCACCACAATCATTCATTCCTATGGGCATGAGGCATCTGAGTAGCCCCAAGTTTATCAGTGTGACCTTGATTTCGCCACCACCTATCAGCTCTTGGGTACAGCAGCGAATGTCACCGACTTTCACACCTAGGATGGATTTTATGCCATCAGTGCCACCTCTATGTTCCCACAAGAGAGCGTGCAAACATAATTTAGGATTCTCACTACAGTCAGATGGCAAGACATTTTGGCGTGGAGAAAATTGTGGTCGTTCTACAAAAACATTTTTATTGGCCAAAAATTCGACAAGACGTTAGTAAGTATATTAGATCTTGCACTTCCTATGCCATTGCCAAGCCATCCATCTAGAATCAAGGCTTATACACCCCTCTTCCTACTCCCGAGATGCCTTGGGAATCCATCTTCATGGATTACATGTCTGGCCTTTCATCCACCAAGCATGAAAATTATTATGTATTTGTGGTGGTTGATCAATTTTCGAAGATGGCCATTATAACAGCCTACAAGAAGAGCATCATAGCGGCAGATACTGCTAAGATCTTCTTCAAATGGGTGTGGGTCCATTTTTGGATACCACAGACCATCACCTCATATTGGGACAATGAGTTCCCCAACACATTTTGGTCGATTCTTTGGTCACTGTTGGACACCAATCTCACTAAATCCACTGCTTTCCTCCCCCAAACCAATGGCCAGACAGAGGTTGTCAATCAGATGATTGTGCGCATCCTGCACATGTACAACTCTAATCATCTGCGTATATGGGATGAGAGTCTTCCCTATGCTTAACACAACTACAACAAGGCTCTCCATAGCTCCACCGACCATAGCCTATTTAAGGTGGGGCAGGGATTCCAACCCTTGGGTCCCATTGATGTTTCACTACCTCTTGCAACCACACAAGAAAAATCTTCCCATGTTCAGTCTGAGGTAGACAAAGACACTAGATTCATTTAGTGGATTCAACACATATGCCAATAGGTCCATAAGATTTTGCAGAAATCCAATGCTAAGTACAAGCAACACCATGATCAACAACAAGTATCACACCAGTTTCAGATGGGAGACTAGGTATGGTTACATTTGCAGAAAGAGTGCCTTATCGGTCCCCATCGAAAGATCCTACCACTTCCCTATGGGACTTACACTATCACCAAGGTTGTGGGTAGCAATGCTTTTGAGCTCAACACTCCACCCTTCCTTGGCTTGCACCTAGTGTTCAATGTGGACCTCCTTTGTCCACATTTTCCACCATTATTGGACACCTCAGAGATCATAAAATAGTTGACAACAACATAGCTCAACCCTGACTGCATGGGACATGAATCCATTGATCTAATAGTGGACACACAGGTCAAGCGAACTCGCCAGTAGAGGATCCATATTTACTGGATTGTCAAGGTAGGGAAACTCCTACATAAAGGCAAGTGACTCACCCAGGGCCAAATTCAAAATAAGTTTCCTCACATGATGGGGGAACTCAAGTCAATGGAGACCATTGTTTTCTAAGGGAGAGGACTAATCCAGGTGGGTATTGGTGTCCACACACCTATTCCAAATGGCTCCTCTCGACAATTGTTAGTTCAACATGCTCTTCTGTAATTATTTGTTATTGTGGGTTCTACACTTTTAGGGCTATATAAATCCCTACACAACTTCTAGGTGGATATTGGTGGCCACACACCTAATCCAACTGGTTTATTTTGGAATTTTTTATGTCAGTACATCTTTCTATACTTCCAGGGTATTTTTGGGGCCCTAAACAATTTTTCTTTTGTCTTGCCACAGTCAAAAGGTAGACAGATTTAGAGTTTGATGAAACAATGTGTATTTCTCGAAAATACCTTTCCAATGGGCTATCACATGCCTAAAACATATTTTGTATGAAAAAGTTATGACCTCGAGAAGTTGAGGTACCAACTTACCCATCAGGGCCCACATAACTTTTGGTGTTTCATCTCCTAGGGTTAGGTTTTTGGATTTCTATAGTTTTGACATTCATGGGTAATGTTAAAAATGCCTCTAGAGCCTCATTGTGATCATTCTTCTTAGACAGATGCACGTATCATCCACATCTCTTCTTAGAGATAGCAACCACCATTCGAGCAAGTTGTATTCAGTTCTACAGTTTTACAGTTTCAACATATTTTATTTATTCAATAGAAGTTATTGTTCACTGGATATGTTTTTTTTTTTCTCCATATCTCTGTGTTATTGTATTCAATCTATTATTCCTTTCATTCTTCTCATAAATCCAAATCATTTATGGACATAATTGAACAAAAAAAGTCAAAATTTTATAAAAAAAAATAACATTTTATTTCATATTTTTATACATTTGAAGTAAAAAAGTGACAACATTTAATAAAATTTTCCACAGTATAGTGATTCACATACAAATAAAAGGAAAAATAAAAAAATAAAAAGATCTATCATAAAGCAACAATAGATACATCTTCATTCTTATTTTAAAATTTGAAAGTCAAAACATTACAGTTATAGTTCATAAAAAAATTGCAAACTTGAGCATCGTCTTCAAGGGCATCTTAAAACTAATCAAAAATATCATATATCCCAAATTCATCATTCTCAACAGACACATTATCATCTTCTTCGACATCATTTTATGCTTCCATTGTGTCATTTTGTTCTTCCATTGGCTCTTTGATATCCTCAAGYTCTCCAAAGTGATCATTTCCAATCATTCCTCCTAATGGTACTTGAAGTTACTTTGACATTTTTKCCACATTTGATTCACTAAAATCTCCTTTMTTCAATCCAAATTCTTKCATTTCATTTGGAAGATCTGGAATAACATTAATTCGTTGTTGAATAAAACTRCACTGCATTGGATCACTTTCAATGGMTATGCAATTTCTTCCTTTMTRTAAGCAACATGTTAATGTTGTAACTAATAACCAAATACAAAACAAATAATGAATTTAAATAATGTAAAATGACATAAATTAAAAAYAATATAAGAATAAAGTATGATTTCATAAATATTAGATCATAATTCTAACCTGAACGTGAGAACAAATCCAAAACCCAATCTCCTTCATTTGAAAATGTATCTATAAKATAATTAATTAATTCTTGTGTTTTTTTATAAATGTTAACCATCTCTCCTTTCAAATCCTTTTCCTCAWGTGCTAGCTTTCTAATCATAGCATTGTATACCAATAAACTACTAGGAGTCTCTSMATCCTTTACATTGACAAGAATAGAATTATAATAATCATCTTTTGTCCAGGTTTCAAGACATATACTCTCAAAATCATGTTTAAATGGTTCTCTATTGGATCTATGAATATTAGGTTTGTGCCTATAACATAAATGAGTGTAAATTCAATTCACTTGTGAATTAATAAAATTGTTTTCTAATCTTAATTGCTAAACATACACTTTCAATATCTTACCAAATAAACTGCATCCTTGTCTTTTATTTTCCCTTGAAGCTTGATTGTACTAATCCTTGTTGTGTATCTGAATGAAATACTATAAATTTTCAAAATGGTGATGTTGTGACTTCCGTAAATCCCTGTTGAAATTACTAAAACAACTAAGAGGGGGGGTGAATCAATTGTAACTATGCTTAAAAAAATTTAAGTCTATTAAAACATTATTAATATTTCTTCAAGTGATCATCAACAATATACAGCATATGGACAGTAAAAACAAAGATCATCAGTCACACATAAAGTATACACAGAGACAGATTTTCACGAGGAAACCCATAAAGGGAGAAAACCTCTTCTTCTTCGAAATGATAGGTAGTCTTCTAAGTTCTATACATCATCTTTAATTGAGCACCAACTCAATGTGAGGGTACTACCTCTATTTTACAAGCTGCAACTTGTTTGAGAGCACCAACTCTCTGGTTTCTCTAGCACCCACTAGAAGGAAGCACCAACTCATTGGTTTCTCTAGCACCCACTAGAAGGAAGCACCAACTCCCTATATGTTCCAGCACCAACTGGATGGAAGCACCAACTTCCAGTTNCTAATGTATTAAGGAATGAATACACAGATAACTACATAGATAAATCAATTCTTACCACTCTTTCTCTGTTCTGTAAGTCTGATCTTCTACAAACTGTTCTGCAATTCTTCTCTTCCTCTGTCTGTTCAGCAGGTCTGCTCTGCATCAACTTTTTCTGTCATTCTTCTCTACTTCAACTTGCTCTGTTATTCTTCTCTAACTTTGATTTCACTTTGCACATATGCTCAATTTCATACTGCGCATCCTCTCATTTTCCCTTTCTTACAGTTTCATTCTTTTTCATCCAGAACAGCCAACCATTCACATTATGTCTCATTTTATTTTATACACACCTCCCCGATGGTTTCACTTCGCATTTCCTTAGGCAAAACAAGGACAACTGTCCTAGCAACTAAAATGCTAACTAATTCTCAATCATGAGTCCGTTTCGTTTAACAGATTCGTAACTGAGGAGTTAACTGTGAGAGAGAATAGTAACCCTCCGATCACATTCAAGTTTATCCGCACCATTGGATGAACTTTATTGATCTTGCCTTTAAATCGGATTTCGGCATTTCGGCATTCCTTATGTTCAATGTTCTTGTCACTTACAAATCCCGATCCACAAAATTCCGTAAAGCAGTTAGATCAACGATCCAGATCATATTTAGATCTAACGGTTCAGATTAAGTCGGGATTTCACTCATCGCGATTTCGACACTCTGGACATTCGGTGTTTTTGTCACTTCAAATTCCTGATCCTCGACACTCTGTAAAGAAGTCAAATCAACGGTCCAGATCACATCTCTATTCAACAGCTGCGATTAAATCGTGATTTCACATATCGCGAAATCGGGATTCCTGATGTTAAAAAACTTTGACATCTCCAATTCTCGATCCCTGAAACTCTGACAAGGACTGGAATCAACGGTTCAGATTCAGCCTTAATCTGACGGCTCAGATTACATCGCGATTTCACATATCACGATATCGGGATTCCTGATGTCAATAATCTTTGACATGTCCAACTCTCGATCCCCGAAACTCTGACAAAGGCTGGAATCAACAGTCCAGATTCAACCTTAATCTGACGGCTCAGATTACATAGCGGTTTCACATATCGCAATATAGGAATTCCTGATATCAATAATCTTTGACATGTCCAACTCTCGATCCTTGAAACTCTGACATGGTGTAAGTCTGTTCACGTCACATGTGTTAAATAACTGCCATGTGTCACCCTGATTCATGACTTACATGTGCTTGGCATGTTGAATTAGTCTGATACTTGTCATTACCAGGTTGTGCCACATGTTCCTAGCTGACGTGGTTTGATGATGTGAGTCGGATCGACGGTTCAGATGTGATCTTTATTTGACGGCTCAGATTACGTCGTGATTTTGCATATCGTGAAATCGGGATTCCTATTGCATTATTTCTTTGACATCTCCAACACGCGATCCTCGAAACTACGACAGGGAGTCGGATCAACGGTCCACATAACCCTCTGAGATGGATGGTCCTCCTGCTTTCAGGATTTGTGAGCCCTCTACTCCTTTCACTTTTAAAGATCGTACAGGTTTTCCTCAATCCAACAGTGGTCGAACCCTGCACTCAAATCTAACGCCTGAGATCTATCCTCCTCTTCAGTGCGCTCTTCTTATCTTCATTCAGATCTGACGGCCATTGGGAATTCAGAAAGAGATCCAACGAACACAGTTGATGCTCTTCCCCAATTATCACTCTTTCACTGATTATCGTTGTTGTACTCAAGCCATCCATCACCACTAGTGTACTTGCCATCAATGACAAGTATACGCTGCCAACGAACACAGTTGATTCCCTTCCCCAATTATCACTGCTCCATTGATCATCGCTATTGTACTCAAGCCATCCATCACCACTACTGTACTTGTCATCAATGACAAGTATACGATGCCTGTAAATATGCTAACAATCCTCTGTACATTCTTCCTGTACTCATGCCATTCATTGTCTGTTACATATTTTCCAACAATCTCCCCCTTTGGCATTGATGGCAATACAGGCACCTGCATGCATTTGGACTCGACTCTGGACTCGACTCTCCTCCCAGACTCTTTTCTCCCCCTTTGACATCAATGTCAAAGAAGAGACATTTTTCCTCTGATCTGTTGCAAAACATACTCCCCCTGTCTACTATAAGCATCTTGGAAATACACTAGATATTCAATAAGTACTCCCCCTGACCAGGTGAATAGATTAGACACAAGATATTATAACCCCCAACTTTTGACGAAGATATCCAAAAGGGGTCACTGCTAATGGTTTAGTAAAGATATCAATAATCTATTCCGTAGAAGGTATATAATTCAGTTGAACAATTCTGTTTGTAACTTGTTCTCTGAGAAAATGATACTTGATTGGAATATGC
>JASDQU010109497.1:124917-146656 GCA_032191745.1 Picea mariana | reverse complement strand
AAAGATAACAACAGTTACCATCAATTTCAGAAACTTTCTGCCATAGAAAATGGGCCAAACTGCTGAAAACTAGGGTTGTGGTTATGGTTCTGTATCTCTCGAATAGTGACAGTTGTGTATAAACTGAAAGAGGCTTTCATGCATATGTTTTTCCTGAGAAAAAACCTCTCTCACTTCCCTGAGATCCATTTCCATTTTCCCCAGATCTGCATTTTACAAACATGTGTCAAAAAAGGAAAATATGAGATCCGAAAATTAGGTCTCGGAGATGGATTCGATTCTCCCAATATGTGACACCTGTAGGAAAATTGAGAGAGGCTATTTGTATTTGATTTGTTAATCACAAAAGGCTCCTACCGTTTCTCAAAATGATCCTTCAGTCCCTCAGAATCATCATTTGAAAATAATGACTCAACATAGTAAAAAATGCCATATTTCTGAAAACGAACCTCATCTTTCGGGGGAATTTTTACTGCCTTCCCAAGATAAACATTAAATTATGAAGACACCACTGGAAATATTAGGGTCTTTTTATGTCGACTGACTATTCAAAAGTGGAAAAATGTCTTTCCAAGGCTGAGAAAAATGGTTTTTTCCCAAGGCAATGTTTTTGCATATGAAAAATCAACGATTTCGGTGGCTAACAGGCTGAAAACAAGGGTATCTTAGCTGCTGAAAGTCCTAGATTTCGGTGGCTAACAGTGTGATTTCAGAGTGCTGTAATACATCAAAAGTCTTGAAACCCTTATTTTGAACCTTCATATCTCTACAAGAAACAACCTATAACATGTCGTGCAATAGAGCATCTAACAAAAAGATGAATTCCATTACAATTACAGTCACAAATCGAGAAGAAAATGGAAATAAAACCAAGTGAAATGATGCCAAAATGAAGCAATAAGACATTCTCTGCAAACAACATCACAAGAATCTCTGATATAGATCGAAAATGATCTACACTCTTTTATTAAACATGAAAATAAATGGTATAGCCCAGGAGTACCACTCTTGTCTGTCCTTTCCCCCCCTCCCTTTTTTTTCAAGAAGATACAATAATATAAGTCTTTTACCCTCTTTCAAATAACTTGAAAAATATTTGAATTACAAAATAAATCCCTCTAGAAATGAACAGGTATCTCATGTAGGTATGAGGTCAAAATCCTCCCAAAAGATAACAATTACCATCAATTTCAGAAACTTGCTGCCATAGAAAATGGGCCAAACTGCTGAAAACTAGGGCTATGGTTATGGTTCTCTATCTCTCGAATAGTGACAGTTGTGTATAAACTGAAAGAGACTTTCATGCATATGTTTTTCCTGAGAAAAAACCTCTCTCAGTTCCCTGAGATCCATTTCCATTTTCCCCAAATCTGCATTTTACAAACATGTGTCAAAAAAGGAAAATATAAGATCCGAAAATTAGGGCTCGAAGATGGATTCGATTCTCCCAATATGTGACACCTGTAGGAAAAATGAGAGAGGCTATTTTTATTTGATGTGTTAATCACAAAATTCTCCAACCATTTCTCAAAATGATCCTTCAGTCCCTCAGAATCATCATTTGAAAATGATGGCTCAGCACAATAAAAAATGCCATATTTCTGAAAATGAACCTCATCTTTCGGGGGAATTTTTACTGCCTTCCCAAGATAAACATTAAATTTTGAAGAAACCAATGGAAATATTAGGGTCTTTTTATGTCGATTGACTATTCAAACGTGGAAAATGGCCTTTCCAAGGCTGAGAAAAATGGTTTTTTCCCAAGGCAATGTTTTTTCATATGAAAAATCAACGATTTTGGTGGCTAACAGGCTGAAAACAAGGGTATCTTAGCTGCCAAAAGTCCTAGATTTTGGTGGCTAACAGTTTGATTTCAGAGTGTCGTAAGACACAGAAAGTCTCGAAACCCCGATTTTGGGTTTTGAGTTTCGGGAAAATAGGCAGTGGTCAAAATCTTTATGTCGGCCAAACCCCCGACTGTCGAAAACCCGAAATGGTGACGTGACATTTTTGTAAAACCTTATTATAGTGATTTTATGTTGTTTATTGCATTCTTTTCATGCCTACTTGTGAGCTCTTCCTCCATGTGGCTTGATGCATGGTTCTTGAATGCTTGGTCTCGATTGATACACTTTCGGTAGCTAATGGCATATGAAACCTGAGATTTAAGCTACCGAAAGTCTGCACTTTCAGTAGCAAAACACTATAAATTTTTTCCTCCTAATCTACCGAAAACCAAAATTTCAATATTTGTTCTAGCATGATACAGCTGCGATAATGAAGTCAAAGTCATCGACCGTGAGTACAGTCTGTAGCTTCGACTTACTATCTTTGGACTTCTTCCGCGATGTAGGTTTCATTGGGGAAACCTTTCTTTTCCTAGATGTATCTGTGTCATCAGGGGGATTATACGATGGTGTTACTTCGCCTTGCTTCTGTTTATATTCTTCCCATTGTGCTCTTCTTTGTCTGCTTCGTCACCACCTCCTCTGCTAGGTGAATCTGATGTAGTTTCTTCTGATGTGATGTGTATTTCATGTACATCTTCCTTCTTTTTCTTCCTACTATTGTTGGGTGCATCATACTCTTCACGAGTAACCACTAGATTTCCAATGAGATCAGGGTCGAACAATACTACCTAGTCAACTGGTATAAGGAACTATGAAGGCCATTCCTTAGTGATTTCTTCCAGGTCCTCCTCTGTGAGCTTGTAGTAGGACTGAAGCTCTTCTTTACTTTCGTCTGCATGTGCAGTGATATAAATAAAATGCATATCTGCACAGAACTTCATAAGGGGCATGAACCTGTCTAGGGCGTTCAATGTCATACGAGGGAAAGGACCAATATCCCTCTTCAACTGCAGGTAGTAGGTATGGAATACTGCGTTCGGCTGCCATTGTTTCCCCATATCACTCGAATACCAGTGCGTGGTGAACTTTGCAGCTAGTGGCTCGAATGGCTCAATGTTAGGGAAGGTCGTACCTTTCGGCATATCCCAAGCAGTGAATGCGATGAGGATCAACAACCAGCTAAAATGGACCTCATAGCCCTGATCTTGAGCTTCATGATAGTCCATTTGTAACTGATTGACTAGGTAACTGGCCCAGTTCATATGTATTCCTTCCATGCATTTTCTTGTGAGTTCAACGACAAACCTTGTGACCTACGTGGGTCTGTTCTTTTGGACTAACTTACCAAAAATAAACTGGCAATCAAGGCACACTATGCCATTCTGAATGGAGGCTACCTTGTAGCCTCATGTCCCCTTCTCTACATTTTCGTAGGTGTATTTGATCTTCTACACCAGGGCACGATCTGCAGTCTTGCCTGGATAAAAGTCTTGTGGGTCTAATCCTTGCATGCTTAATCTAGTGATCCTATGGATCAACGTCGGATCGATGGTGATGCGTCTGTCTAGCCATAGATACCCGCTATGGAAGCATGACAACAGGAGTTTAACGCACATGTTAACCTCTTGATGCCTTCCAAAATGTGGTATCTTCATCACGTTCAATACAGTGGACCTCGGGATGTCCATAGTCCACGGATGGGGGATGATATTCAACTTCTTCCCCTTGGTCTTGCTCAAATATTTGTGAGGTGAAAGCATGCCATAGCTCTTGTGGTCTCCTAGGTTATAGTCACTGATCTTCAAGGTTGGAATCCTCTCCAACTGCAGTCTGACTGCTTGTATTCCCTTTGGAAGGTACGCAGTGATGACTATGTAGTTGAAGTCCCTCGAGACATTGTCACGAATCACCACACTGGCCAGAGGTGAGATGTAGTTAGGCAGGATGGATGGGATTAGCTTCACATTCACCAAGTCATCAGGATGCTTGGTTCTTTTCTCGGTCACAGCTCGGGATGGTTCAGATCCATGAGTAGTCGACAAGGAGGCTTGCACTCCTCTTGTCGATGAGGCTTGTATCCATGTAGACGTCACCTTATAGGCCATGAGGTCTATTAGAATCTCTTCAATGAATTTTTATGCTATGCTAATTGTGTCCGACATGCACACTCGAGATCTAATATCTCAGGTCGATGAACAATACTCAATGTAACAGAATGGATGGCGAGGTCTCAATGATCACTGCGTGAAATCAACTAGTTCTCTGTGGGCTCGGATACTCACATATGGAAAAAGTGTTCTCCTTGCAATGATTAATGGGATATATATATATTATCATAACAAACTCTTCCAATGGGCAGGAACACTTCAATCAATGCAGTTCCATCCATTATGGCATGGTCTCAACGGTCCAAGGGAGAACGTTCTGGCAATAACTGTGTTTCTAACCGTTCTGGAGCATCATTCTAACGGTCATATTGCTTCATCGTGGCGAAGTGCCAAAGTGTGTTGTACTTATATTCTGGCAGAGTTCAATTTCTAGAAACATTCCTTCTACGAAGTCTTCCCTGGAACTTTGTGCAATTTTTCTAACTTTGCTCTCTTCTTACTCAACTTTCTGGCCTTCTTTCCTGTGATCTGAATCACTGATTTCATCTTTCCATTATCATTCTTATCTCCTCTTGGCATGATAACTTCACACTGTGGATGGTATTTCATAGGGTTCAAGGGTAATACTTCTTCTCTTTCTGGGGTAGGTGCTCTACTCTCTTGTATAGACAAGTGTCTCCAATCTTCCTATGTCTTTTCAACTTCGACGTCCATATCTTTGGTCCTTAGTAACTTCAACTAGCTCTCTTGTTCTTCCAGTAAGTGTGTTATTCTCCTAGCCATGAAATCTCTTAGTTCTTTCTTTTTTTGTTCTATATCCTCCTCTTCTTGTTTCCTTCATATCTGATATTTCTCAATCCAGGTTTTTCCTAGCAAGATAACAAATGGGGTGTTATTCTCAACAAATTTAACAATCTCAAATTCTTGTTTTGTCGAAGTTTCATGAGCACTCATAGATGTCTGGGTAAGTCTTCCACATAGGATTATCAATTTTTTCTAAATAATCCTATTCCTCCTAATGAAGGAACCATAACAAGCTTTCCCAAAATTTCCCAAGTTCTTTCTGTCATGATATTCACCTGTGTTTCCTCATCCAGAACATAGTCTATGTCAAAGTCTCCTATTCTTGTTTATATGTACTCTTTCTCTTTTAAGACCTCTGATAAGTTGATATCTTTGTGATCGTTCAGGGTTTCTTTCATCTGTAGTAATACAGTCTCTGATTCTTTCTGGGGTTCTATCATATCCTTAGTTTCTTTGCTTGTCTCATAGTTTTCTTGTCTCATATTCATCTTTTCAAATTTTGCAATCATTCTAGGGCAATCCAAAACTTCATGGTCCATAGCTTTACAACAAATACAACTAGGACCTCTACCAGGGCATGCCTTAGCAATATGTCTCGGTCTTCTACAACTATAGCAAAGAGTTAATCCTCTCTTTCTTTTAAATGATCCCCAACTTTTCCTGTATTGCACACTAGGGTCACAGTAACTAACCTGCAAAAAATTCTTTCTAGGATCATGCATCCATTTGTTAGTCCAAATATTCTTTATATGCATAGGGATAACATACCTTTCATTATTTCTATCATATCTATTCATATCAAATCTTCTTTCTTCTAGTTGTACCCTAGTTTTCAGACTATGAGAAAATTTATCAAACATACCTAGATTCATTCTTTCGAAACAAAAATTTTCACTTATCTTACCTTTCTCGAAGCACAAAGCTTCAAGGTCTTACCTCTTTTCTTCAGATTGGACTTCTCTTCTTAGCACAAATATTCTCAAGTCAAGTAGAATACTACGCACTAAAGTTGTAGATCTACACATAGAGCTTTCTTTTATTCAGTTCCCAACAATCACAGTTTCAGGTCCTGACAAGAGAACCATTTGTTGGCACAGGGGTAGACCTGGGGTTCAACGTGTAAGCACTCTGTAAATTATGTCTAGCTTATAGAAAAATGACAGAGGTAATTGTTTCAACCAACTTTAGATTTGGGCACTAGCATGCTCAACTCAGAGAGAGATCTCTCGTGTCACTTGATATTTCTTTGGAAATTGGTGGCTAGATTTGGTTTGTTTTGGGTTTTTTTTATAAATTTGTTGGCCAAGAAGAGGAGGGACACTCAAGGATATGGAGTCAAAATTCTGAAATTGAATGAAAAAATTCACTGGCTAATAGAACTCTCCAGAGGATAAAGGCTAAAGGAGGTAATGAATTTGAGTTGTAAATTGAAATTTGCAGGCTGTAAGAGGAAAGGGGAAAAAAAGAAACTGCATTAGAGCATTAATAAAATGAGTTAGAAATTAGTTAGGAAGAAACACACACAGTTTACATTGTTTCAGCCGAGAGCATCAAGAGATGAATTATGGGATTTAACTCTCCAATTTAGACAAAAGAACATGCAAATGGAAATGTAAAGACACAGGAAACACACACTATGAAAGAATGCAGAACTCATATCATAGCCGATTAGAATATTTTCATAAACAATTCAAAAATTTCTTATGCATCATATATTCAGTTTAGCTCCATGATTTTATAAAGTCTACCTGCAACAAGGGAAAACCCCCTCTTCCCTCTCCTTTTCTTTATCCTTGGAATAATATATATAGAAAAATTTACATGCGAGATAGCAAATGACTCAACTTCCCCATATTCTAAAGATAGAGATCGGTTACACAAAAGATTAACGCATAACAACTATTCTCCTACTTTACAGGGAGCGTTATTAACAAGTCTGACATATCTAAGGCTTTTTCATTGAACACCATATGTCCAAATTTTTTTGAAACATACTCATTTCAACCTGAGAACTTATTCCAGCTTGGCGATTTCTTCTTTCAGAGTGTTCAACCAGACTAGTTGATTTTTCCCAATTCTTTCAACCACCTCAGCTCTGACTCCTGTCTTGTGCCACTCACTCAACTTGTCTTGTCCATGTCTCCCAGTTTTATAGAAAAATGATTTTCGTGTTCCTGATCTTGTTAATTACTTCATTCAGAATGAAATGTCGATTGCTCAAATAGGATAAATTTATTTATATTTTTGAGGACGATTGTCATTTAGTGTTTAATCATAGACTGTGATGATAGTAATTGTCTGAATTACAACCTATCACACTCGTTTATCATCTTCAAAATGATTAGCCTCTGGATCATCCTTTTAGCATCATTTACCCGACGTTGCACGACATAAAGTACTTGAGCAATGGTACTGCTGTGACTGGATAAGTCGTTAACTCTCCCCTTTTTGTACGTAATTTGTGGGAATGACACATATTGAATGATTTTCCGACATGTGACATCGGGGGTTGGAGAAAGTGGTTTTAGGTAGACTTCTTTTCGCCCTAATGTGCTTCTAAGGGTGCCATGCATCCATGAATGAAAGCACTGTAGTTTTCCCCGACCCGCCTTCACATAATTTAACTTCATGCTATTTCTTTGCCTGATATGGGTCTCAACCATTGATGTAGGACACTTCAAAATCTACGGCCTGTCGGGTCCTTCCTTTCGTGCCTTCGCTATATTTGTCCACATGCCACCATATGTGACCTGGTCCTCCAAATCGGGCCATGTCTCTACACTTCTTTAGTCCCCCGCTAAATCTGAAACTCATATTTCATGTATAATGTTTATGGTGATAGCATAGGCTCCTATTGGGGATGTTATCCTCCCTATCAGCTAGCAAAGAATTGTAGACCCAATGCCTTCTTCATTGGGTTGCTTTCAAGACATGTGTGTGTACCCTGTTACATCTTGGAGTCTGAGCGTCAATTTAAAAACCAAACTTCGCACAATACTCTCAACTGGATGTTGAACAAAAATACCCCCAGAATCTAACTTTACATACTACTAGAAATTAAAAAATAATTCTTAGCCAACAATCTTATTCGCACACTCCTACCTACCCTAACTACTAAAACGAACTGCAAAAATCAAGCGAAGTCATAATGCCAATGCAACCATGTCATAAATTTATCCATTGTGTGTTTTCTTTGTACTTTCTTGTCCCAAAGTTTTTTTGTTGATAATCCCCTTAAAAATTCACCCATAAATCCAAATCTCAAGAAATAAAAAACATTTGGATTGTTTACTACTTCCAACAAAACTACAAATGGATCTTCTAAAATATGCACAAAACAACTATCTTGTTTTACCCCTTCCATCGCACTCTTGTTTTCATGCGATTTAACCTGTTTCTTTCCATCGATAAACTTACAGGTTTGCTAAGAATCCTGGAAGTAATCATTTCTTGAAACATAAGACAACCGTGGTTGAAGAACATCGTTTGGTGTAAAGCGACCCATATTCAGTATAGACCTCAATTTGTCACTCCCTTTATCCTTAAGCTTTAAACCCACTATCCTTTATAGATCTTGATTATAAACATTTTCCATATAACGTGCCATGGAATCATGAAACACATAAAATAATGTTTCCCTTTTTGGAGCTAAGACAAAGAAACATGTTTCCTTCACAAGTGTTTTCTTCTCTTGCTTCATTTCTTCAATATTGGGAATATTTTCGGATGGAATAACAACAATAGGTGTGTCTACTCTTCCATACATATCAAAAAAAAAAATCATACATTCTCGAACATCTTCAAATATGATAACCATATCATGTGCATCATCCTTTTCATTATCTTTTTGTATTTCTGATTGAGAAATGGCAGAAATCGTTATGTTGCTTTCCAGAAACTCTATGCCATTTGTTTTCTCGCTGCTTGGAGTCTCCCTAGATGTAGTTTCAAAATCCTCATCCATGTCTAGGTTACTTATAAATTGGACCACCACATCATTTTTAGGGGCAGAAAGACAATTTAGAAACACTTTGTCTTGTTGGAAATATTGTCGAATATCTATGTTAGTTTCAGGAGAAGGAAAATAACCTTTAACAACAATTTCTTGATCAACTTCTTCTTCATTTTTAATTCGGTGGTTAAGCACAGGTTGCAACTACGAATTGGAGTATCCTTTCAAGTAATCAGCTACATGATCATCCTATGCATGTGAATGTTGTTGGTCTTCCTTACTGATAATAATTTCCTCATGTAAAATAGTGTCACTGTGAATGCAGTCAGACTTCCCTGTTTCTTATGTTATATCATGATTTTATTTCAACCATTCAAAGGAAGAAAAACATAAAGGAAGACATTTTTCATTTGTAAGTCCACAACTTTCTTCATATTCAATATTATGCCTGGAGGCTTTCTGATTTGAAACATTATAAACATTTTGCTTCAACAAATTTAATGAAGAAAAACATAATGGCAAGGTTCTTTCACCTGACTCAAAACCTCCTTCAATTTCTTCACTCTTATTGATTCCTTTGGATTGCCGAACACACTCATTTTCAGATTTATCTTCGACCAATGGCTGCAATTTTGAACTGACAAGATATTGTACGTAACAAGTAACAGATTCATCAGACATATGAGGAGATTGCTGCAATATCTTGTCAATTTGTTCCAGCGAATTAGTTTTATTTGGCATTGACACGCGTTCCTTTGCTTCAATGATGATCTTAGGATTTTATTTCAACAATTTGAATGAAGAAAAACATAGAGGTAAATAATTCCCTTTAGCTGATTCAATACTTTCTTCTTTGTAACTGTGATATGTAGGCCGATTTCTCTCATTACACTACTGAAAGGGAATATTTTTTGATATAGAACATGTAGTTTGTTGTTCTAGGGATTCAACATCATAATCACCATCATATTCATCATATATAGGCAAATCATCAACATATGCAATGTCATCTAACAAGAACAAACTTGGAACATCAACCTATTCTTCAACAAATTGATTTGCAAACTCATCTTCTCGACTATCTACAAATGAATACATAAAACAGTTATCCCCCTACTTATCATGGGATGGATCAAAAGATAAATTAGCACCTCCTCTTTCAACAAGTGGGATATAATTTTTTGTAAAATTATGAGCATTGAAAACTTCAAGAGAAGCTATGATATTATTGACTCAATGTTCAAGATTCAAATCAACCCTTTCTTGTTTATATTCACTTTCATATTCTTGAGCATTCAACCCCTCATTTTGGATCTGTTTACATGCTTGGATGTGGTGTTTAATGTCCTAAGCATCATTACACATTTGTTGTAAGGACTTAGGCCTTCTTTCCATCAAGAGGAAGGACAAATATGGATGAAGAGTAGTAACATAATGGAGCATGGCAGTGGTTTCAGTGGGTTGAATTTCTTTGGGCAAATTGTAGTAAATATTGGAAAACCTCCTACTGAATGTAGAAATAGTTTCAGTGCTCTGAATTTTTAAGGCGCGGAACTCTGTAAGCTGTAGATCCAAATATTTATTCTTGCCCCAAAACTTTAAAAATATATTTTTCAATTTCTCCCATGAGCTAATTGTCTCTGGCTACAAATGTTTAAACCAGTCTTTGGTATTACCCTTTAAGGATTGTGATAAGGCTCACATACAAACATCCTCATGATCAATCTCAAACAAATCTATAAAATGCTCAAACACTTGGATGTTTTTTTCAGCTGAGATGGCATCAGGTTCCCCATCAAACATGGGCAAGCACTCATAGTACTTTGGAGGGAAATTGTGGAGGACTTGGGGTAGATTCAAGGGTATGTATCTATGTTGGGTCTTGGGGGATGTTGGATCAAGTACATGAGGTGATATATTAGCCTTGGCTTCATGGGGCTCATCAACTTGGTCATGGTTATCACATGGCCCAAATTGAATTTTTTAATCAAAATCAGTGATACAATGAGGATATACATGTACAAATTTAAGAAGAGGATATATAATTTCAAGATTTTCATGATCATCATTAGACTGCAACCGGTAAAGAAAAAATTGTTTGGCATGTTCAAGGAAGGAGCAGAGGCAACTTATAACAAACAATAAAATGCCTTGGAAAAAATCCAATTTTAAGTACTTTTTTTATTCCACATTGTCTTTTCATACCTCTGTTAAGGGATCTCATTTTCCAGTGGAGTCTCTGAATTACACTTGAAGCTTGAGTGGAGTCACCAATAATGTTTTGGAAGCTATATTCTATATTGAGAGTGGAGTCACCATTGAAAATTTAAATTTCTAGATTCTTCTACCAGGGGAATGACCTTCAAATTGATTTTCTGATGTGTGGAGTCACCAGAGCAGGAATACAGCCAATATGTGCCCAAGTGTATGCTGCTCTTAGACCTTAGAACTCAACCATGTCATTATTTCCCAGGGAAATTTTTTTAATTTTGTCCCCGGTAACGGCACTAGAATGTGAGCACTCTGTAAATTTTATCTAGTTGATAGACAAACAACATAGGTAATTGTTTCAACCAACTTTAGAGCTGGGCACTAGCCTTCTCAACTCAGAGAGGGATCTCTCATGTCACTTGATATTTATTTGGAAATTGGTGGCTAGATTTGGTTTGTTTTGGGGTTTTTTTATAAATTTTCTAGCCAAGAAGAGGAGGGACACTCAGGGCTATGGAGTCAAAATTCTGAAATTGAATGAAAACATTCACTAGCTAATAGAACTCTCCATAGGATAAAGGCTAAATGAGGCAATGAATCTGAGTTGTAAATTGAAATTTGCAGGGTGTAAGAGGAAAGGGGAAAAACAAGTAACTGCATCATAGCATTAATAAAATGAGTTCTGAATTAGTTAGGAAGAAACACATAGAGTTTAAATTGTTTCAGCCGAGAGCATCAAGAGATGAATTCTGGGATTTAACTCTCCAATTTAGACAAAAGAACATGCAAATGGAAATGTAAATACACAAGAAACACACACTATGAAAGAAGACAAAACAAATATCACAGCCGATTAGAATCTTTTCATAAACAATTCAAAAATTTATTTTGCATCATATATTGAGTTTAGCTCCATGATTTTACAAACTCTACTTGCAATGAGAGTAGGCCCCCTCTTCCCTCTCCTTTTATTTATCCTTGGAATAATATATATAGAAAAATTTACATGCGGGATACCAAATGACTCAACTACCCCATAGTCAAAAGATAGAGATCAGTTACAAAAAAGAGTAACGCATAACAACTATTCTCCTACTTTACAAGGAGCATTATAAATGAGTCTGACATATCTGAGGCTTTTTCATTGAACACCATATGTCCAAAATTTTCTAAAACGTACTCATTTCAACTTGAGAACTTATTCCATATTGGCGATTTCTTCTTTCAGAGTGTTCAACCAGACTGATTGATTTTCCCCAACGCTTTTGACCACCTCATACATGACTCTTGTCTTCTGCTGCTCACTCTGCTTCCCCTTTACTGCTCGTTTGTAGCGCTTTTCCATGTGTCCATTGATGATTAGATCCCTCATGATAGGATTTAGTCTGACCTCTGATTCTGGTTTTGTCACAGGGTTAGTATGGAATTTGGTTGCTAGTATCTACGCGATCGACTTCTCTTTCTTACTCATCGATGGATTTTCCATGTTAGTTGAAAATCTTGTTTTGCTGGATGTTGTTTGATTAGCTTGGTCCATGCCTCCCAATTTTGTAGAAAACATGATTTTTCGTCTTCCTGATCTTGTTAATTACTTCATTCAGAATGAAATGTCGATTGCTCAAACAGGATAAATTTATCTATATTTTTTAGGACGATTGTCATTTAGTGTTTAATAATAAACTGGGATGACAATAATTGTCTGAATTAAAGCCTATCATACTCGGTTTTCAGCTTCAAAATGATTAGCCTTCGAATCGTCCTTCTGGATATGTTTATCCGATGTTGCACAACGTAAATTACTTGAGCAATGGTACTAATGCTACTGGATAAGTCGTTAACTCTCCCATTTTCGTACACAATCTTTTGGAATAACACATATCGAATGATTTTTCAACACATGACATCGGGGGTTGGAAAAATGGTTTTAGGTAGACCTCTTTTCACCCCGATGTGCTTCTGAGGGCGCCAGGCATCCACAAATGAAACCATGGTAGTTTTCCTCATCCCACCTTCACATAATTAAACTTCGTGCTATTTCACTGCCCGATATGGGTCTCAGCCATTGATCTGGGCTGCTTCGAAATCTACGACCTTCTAGATCCTTCCTTTCGCACCTCTACTATTTTTTCCACATGCCACCATATGTGACATGTTCCTCCAAATCGCGCCATGTCTCTACACTTCTTTAGTCGCCTGCTAAATCTGAAACTCGTATTTCATGTATAATTTTTATGGTGATAAAACAACGCTTCAACAATGCACCAACAAAACCCTAACTACCGACCCTTTTGGCAACACCTGCGAAGCAGATAAAGTCTCACCCGAGGTAGAGGCAAGGGTGGTTACAAGACTCAAATATATGCAACCTATCTAGGACACATATCTGTGATTACACCACTCTAACAAAGCACTTAGCAGTTAACATTCATCAGTATTTAACCCTTATCCACATCGCAGATCCAAACTCTAATTACATAACAACGTAGTATTCAACCAGATCTAACACATATAAGCACTTAGCACATGGAAAAAGATCAGATCTCACATTTATTCACATCACTTAAGAACTAAGCTATCATACTAGATTCATCTAAACGTTCATTACTACACTTAATCTTAAATTATATACACAAGAAAATAACCATAACACACAAAGCAACCATAACACATGATATACGTGGTTCACCCCAGTGTGGGGCTATGTCCACCAACTCTTCTCTTCTTTATTATCTTCTGTCAAGCTTCTTACAGGCACAGAGCATCAAAACTCTACTCCGTAGAGGACAAGAGATCTGTGCGCACCTCGCCAGATCCTCCTTCCACAAGTTAGATCACAACACCAAGCCTCCTTACACAGTCTATGCACAAAGAAATACATATGGCCCGCACTTAGCTTTATCGCCTCAACATACATTAAGCATAGATCCTCTTGCAATTAATTGCACTTAGAACAATACTTAGCACCTAGAATCATACCACATACTTGCATCACTTAGCTTTCTATTTATACATTACAAAAGGACCTAAACATGGATAAACCCATAGGCCGACATCCCCATACCTGTTACATAAACCATAATCCCAAATATGCCCTAAAAAGGGGCCAAGATCTTGCGATCTCTGCTTCGACTTGCGCTCCGCCTTCAACCAGCCTATCGAAGTCCCAAAATAGGTCAAAAATAACCAAGGATCTCCAAAACTTGGTCAAGGGACAATAAGGATGAAGCTTGCAAGGTGTTCAAGGAGACCGATGGCCATGGTTCACAGTTAGATCAAATAGTTGCAGTAGTAGAACAACACCTGGAAGGTATTGTTACAGAGAAGACAGTCCAAGAGCTCACTGAATAGGAGGCTCCGACGAGGAAGCAAGTCGATGCAAGTCGAGTTAAGATCGAGGATTTTGAAGCAATATTGTCCTGACTTGAGTGACTCGGGATGAGTCACAGGTGAGTGTTGGGGGCCTGTTGGCCCTCGACCAAGTTTTGGGGAAACTTTGGTAAGTTTTGGCCCACTTTTGGACTTCAACACGTTGGTCAAAGTAGGAGCGCCTAGGTGGAGCTGAGATCACGGATCTCACCTATTTTGAGGGCTATGTGGACCCAGTAAGGGGTCCTCTGGGTTTTGTAATGGGTTTATGGGATGTCGACCCATGGGTTTTCCCCATGTTTAGGCATTATTGTAAGGGTTTGTAAAGTATAAATAAAGAGGAATGTATTGTAGAAGTAGTTCGAGTAGTTCTTTGTGCAAAGGAATGCATGTGGTCAAGGTTTTTTCTTGACTGTGATTTTGTAGAAGGTGTTAAGTGCCATTATAAGAGAATTTGGCTCTGTGCATTTGACCTATTTTTGGAAGGTGAAGAAGGAGGATCTAATGATTAGTGTGCAAATCTCCTTTCTTGTGTGAAGTTTGACTCTTTGGCTTAGTGCACAAGAGTGACTAGATGTATGTTTTTGGTGAATAATAAAGAGGTGAAGAGGTTTGTAGACATAGCCCCACGCTGGGGTGAACCACATATATCTGGTGTCTCATGGTTTTCTTTGTGCAATGTCTTTCTATTATACAATTTCTTAGTGCTTTGAGTATGATGTGTAATGAATATATATTTTGTTTCTTAAGTACTTTACTTAGGGTAAATGAATTCTATATTTAACTCACAATGCTAAGTGCTCGGGGTGCATAATCACTTGTTGTTACTGCACTTATCTGTCTTTGATTATGGTCTCCGATGTTAATAAGGTTAATAAACTAATGCATGTTCACTTCGTAAGCATTAACATAATATTCTATGAAGTTCTCTTATCATAGAATAGTGTCCTAGGCTGGTTACAAGCACCTGCATCATGTAACCTCCCCTACTTCTACCTCGGGTGAGACTTCGCTTGCTTCATAGGTGTTGTTGAAAGGGCCGGTAGTCAGGGTTTTGTTGGTGCATTGTTAAGCATTGAGCCCTGGGTATACCCTAGTGGCAACACCTATTCCTTTAAAATAACATGTCAAATAAAGCAATTTTAATGATCGAGGTGGATATTGGTGGCCACCCACCTATTCCAACTAGCTCCTCTTGACAATTTTTAGTTCAACACGTTCTTCTATAATTCTTTGTAATTGTGGGTTCTACACTTTCGGGGCTGTCTGAAGCCCTACACATCTTCCAGGTGGATATTGGTCGCCTCCCACTTAATCCAACTGGATTATTTTTGAATTTTTCATGTGAGTACATCTTTCTGTACTTCCAGGGCTGTTTTGGGGCCCTAAACAATGTTTTTTTTGGCTTTCCACTGTCAAACTGTAAACACACTCAAATTTTGATGACACAATGTGTAGTTCTCAAAAAGGCATTTCCAACGGGCTATCACATGCCTAAAACATAGGTCATATGGAAAATTTACCACCCCGGGAAGTTGCGGTACCAACTTACCCATTGGTGCCCACACAAGTTTTGGTGTTTCATCTGATAGGGTTAGGTTTTTGGATGTATAGGGTTTTGGAATTCATGAGTAATGTTAAAAAGGCCTATGGAGCCTCATTGTGATCATTCTACTCAGACGGATGTGTGTAGCATCCACATCTCTTCTCAGAGATAGCTACCACCATTTGAGCAAGTTGTTTTCAGTTCTGCAGTTTTAGAGTTTCAGCCTATTTTATTTATTCAATAGAATTTATTGTTCACTAGATATATTTTGTTTTTCTCCATATCGCTATGTTATTTTATTCAGTATGTTATTCCTTGTGTTCTTCTCATAAATCTGGATCAGTGGTATCAAAACAGTGTGCTCTTCATTTATTTTTCTTCGTGCATGTCCCCGACAAGTTCTAGGTACAAGAAGTTGGGACTCAAACAAGTCCAATCCTTTGCAACATCGACCACACCAAGATCAAAAAAAACCCATGGGGGATGAGAATAAATATTATGGAGTAGGAGAGCCTTTTAAAATGTTGCTCGAGGAAGCCCTTGCGTGAGAAAGGAACAAAATGACGGAAAAATTTGCACAGATCCTTCAACGACTTCCCACACGAGACACATCTTCATCAAGCGGCCATGAAACCCCCTTCAAGGTACAAGTAAATTTTTATATTCCACTATTTTAAGGACTGATATATGAAGATGTTGTAGATAAATGACTAAATCTGCTCGAAGGGTATTTTTTGGTCCACAATTTTTCTGACAAGGAAAATATTACTTTTTCACTCCTCAAGGCCATCCCCCATGTTAAGGATTAGTGGGATAATTACTCTGAGCAAAGGGCCATAGAGGAATATGAAATATTTTAAATCACCCCCACATGGGATTTCTTCATGGATTCCATTAAAGAAAAGTACTACCTTGTTGGAAGCTACGAGGACTAGTACACAAGATCAACCACACTGCATCAAGAAAGGGACTAGACAATACCATATTTCACCAATATTTTCCATACTCTGCACACCAAATTGTGTATCAAAGACTTTGAACAACATCTAGTGCTCAAATACCACAACTTTTTGCATAGATACATTCAAACATAAATTGACATTTTGGACATCACAACCGAAGTGGGGAAAAGGCGACCCCAACCCAAAAAACATGGGACAGAGAAAATATGGCTTCTCTCAGGACAACTAGTCCAAGCCACAACCCAAGAAGGGTAATGCGAAGTTGAAGAAGGAAATGAGAAAATAGTGTGAACACCATAAAATCCCTTGGCACAACACGGAATAATGTCACTCCAAGCAGTCACTGGTGGCTGAGCTGAGAGCTTCCAAGTCAGAGGAAGATTCTGATTCTGAATCAAATCCAAAAAGTGGGAAGTAGATCATCGATTTTGAACCCAGTGCCATTGTTTCTACCAACAAAGTCCAACCAAGAAAACCAGGAGAACCATAGGAAGGAGAACACCTCTTTCACTCACAGATGTGGATAAAGGGGACTCTGCTGCATTTCATTATCGAAAGTGGCAGTCAGAAGAACTTGATTTCAGCAGAGGTCATCAAGCAACTGGACCTGCCAATAACACCACATCTGTATACCTACACCATCATATGGATTCTCCAAGGATGAGATCTCCACGTCAGCCAATGATTTCGTCTTCCCTACAACATCAAGCCCTTCAAAGATGAGGTATTGTGTGATATTTCTCCCCTTGAAGTTTGATGTTCTTTTAGGCCAACCATATTTGTGGAAGTGAAATGTTGTGTATGATTCTAGACCCCACAACATTATTATTAATTTGGGTAGACAATTGTACAGGATAGAAGAGATAGTTTCGCCTACCGCTATTTCTTTAATAAAAGATAAGTAATGCAGTAAGTTCAATTCACATATCGGGAAGTTCATCTTATTTGTGATTTGTGCTCGCAGTAAGAAGAAAGTTTCCACCACATATGTGACCTCTACACAGAACCTCTCTTTGCAACAGAAGAAAGTGGACGTGATCGTGGAAGAGTAAAGAGACATCTTCTCCTCACCCACTAGGGTACCGACGCACTGCCAAGTCAAGCATCCAATTGATATAACCCTTGGTGCATTGCTTCCTAATGGACCATTCTATCATCACTCGCTGATGGAAAATGATGAAATCAAGCGCCAGATCCAAGAGTTTCTTAAAAAGGGGAACATCTGACCCATCTCCTCCCCTTGCAGAAGCTCGATTGTGCTAGTGCATAAGAAATATGGGACCTGGAAACTCTACATTGATTACATAGAATTAAACAAAATCACAGTCTAGAACCGGTACCCAATTCCCTGAATTGATGACCTTCTTGACCAAATCAAGGGGGAAAAGTCCTTCATCGAGATTGACCTAAAGTATGGCTACCACTAGGTTCCCATTGAACCAGTTGATGTATGGAATACAACTTTAAAATATAAAGAAGGTCTCTTCAAATGGTTGGTCATGCCCTTTGGCTTAACAAATGCACCAATACTTTCATAAGATTGATGGATGATGTCTTGAGACCCTTCACCAACTATTTTGTGGTGGTATATCTATATGAAATCCTCATGTTCAACAAAACTTGGGAGGAGCACATGCAACATATTCAATAGGTTTTGGACACTCTACAGTAGCACAAGTTATATTCCAACTTGGAAAAATTCTCCTTTGGCATGAACATGGTCCAATACTTGGGATACATTGTTTATGAGCATGGGGTACATATGGATCCATATAAGATCCAATTCATTCGTGACTGGCTAGGCCTAACCACACTAATAAAGCTTCAAATCTTCTTGGGACTTGCCAACTTCTACCAACCAAGTAACCAAGGGTGGTGGAAAGGAAAATTTTGCATGGGGGCAGGCACAAAAACAAGCATTTGATGATCTGAAGCATCGCTTGTGCGTAGCTCCAATACTCTCCTTACCTGATATGCAACAACCATTCGATATTGAGACTAATTCCTTCGACTATGTTGTAGGTGTAGTTCTCACTCACCATGTTCATCCAGTAGAATACCTTAGTGAGACACTCTCAGATACTATCCGGAAATACCCCACTTATGAAAAATAAATGTATTCCATTGTGCAAGCTTGTCATCAATGGAAACATTACATTCTGGGAAATGAGACAATCATCCACATTGATCACAAGCCTATGTAGTTCATATAGACATAAGGGAAGTTACAAAATGACCGCCATCAAAAATGGTCCACATACCTTCAACAATTCCATATCAACATCAAGTATAAAATAGGGAGCACAAATCGTGTTTTTGACTGCCTTAATTGCCTTCCTATTGTTTCACTCACCACAATCATCCATTCCTATGGGCATGAGGCATCTGAGTAGCCCCAAGTTTATCAGTGTGACCTTGACTTCGCCACCACCTATCAGCTCTTAGGTACAGGAGCGAATGTCACCGACTTTCACACCTAGGATGGATTTTTATGCCATCAGTGCCACCTCTATGTTCCCACAAGAGAGCGTGCAAACATAATTTAGGATTCTCACTACAGTCAGATGGTAAGACATTTTGGCATGGAGAAAATTGTGGTCGTTCTACAAAAACATTTTTATTGGCCAAAAATTCGACAAGACGTCAGTAAGTATATCAGATCTTGCATTTCCTGTGCCATTTCCAATCCATCCATCTAGAATCAAGGCTTATACACCCCTCTTACTACTCCCGAGATGCCTTGGGAATCCATCTTCATGGATTACATGTCTGGCCTTTCATCCACCAAGCATGAAAATTATTATGTATTTGTGGTGGTTGATCAATTTTCGAAGATGGCCATTATCACAGCCTACAAGAAGAGCATCATAGCGGCAGATACTGCTAAGATATTCTTCAAATGGGTGTGGGTCCATTTTTGGATACCACGGACCATCACCTCATATTGGGAAAATGAGTTCCCCAACACATTTTGGTCGATTCTTTGGTCACTGTTGGACACCAATCTCACTAAATCCACTGCTTTCCTCCCCCAAACCAATGGCCAGACAAAGGTTGTCAATCAGATGATTGTGCGCATCCTGCACATGTACAACTCTAATCATCTGCGTACATGGGATGAGATTCTTCCCTATGCTCAACACAACTACAACAAGGCTCTCCATAGCTCCACCGACCATAGCCCATTTAAGGTGGGGCGGGGATTCCAACCCTTGGGTCCCATTGATGTTTCACTACCTCTTGCAACCACACAAGAAAAATCTTCCCATGTTCAGTCTGAGGTAGACAAAGCCACTAGATTCATCTAGTGGATTCAACACATATGCCAATAGGTCCATAAGATTTTGCATAAATCCAATGCTAAGTACAAGCAACACCATGATCAACACCGAGTATCACACCAGTTTCAGATGAGAGACTAGGTATGGTTACATTTGTAGAAAGAGCACCTTATCGGTCCCCATAGAAAGCTCCTACCACTTCCCTATGGGACTTACACTATCACCAAGGTTGTGGGTAGCAATGCTTTTGAGCTCAACACTCCACCCTTCCTTGGCTTGCACCCAGTGTTCAATGTGGACCTCCTTTGTCCACATTTTCCACCATTATTGGACACCTCAAAAATCATAAAATAGTTGAAAACAACATAGCTCAACCCTGACTGCATGGGACATGCATCCATTGATCTAATAGTGGACACACAGGTCAAGCGAACTCGCCAGTAGAGGATCCATATTTATTGGATTGTCAAGGTAGGGAAACTCCTACATAAAGGCAAGTGGATCACCCGGGGCCAAATTCAAAAGAAGTTTCCTCACCTGATGGGGGAACTCAACTCAATGGAGACCATTGTTTCCTAAGGGAGAGGACTAATCCAGGTGGGTATTGGTGTCCACCCACCTATTCCAAATGGCTCCTCTCGACAATTGTTAGTTCAACATGCTCTTCTGTAATTATTTGTTATTGTGGGTTCTACACTTTTAGGGCTATATAAATCCCTACACAACTTCTAGGTGGATATTGGTGGCCACCCACCTAATCCAACTGGCTTATTTTGGAATTTTTCATGTCAGTACATCTTTCTATACTTCCAGGGTAGTTTTGGGGCCCTAAACAATTTTTCTTTTGTCTTGCCAAAGTCAAAAGGTAGACAGATTTAGAGTTTGATGAAACAATGTGTATTTCTCGAAAATAATTTTCCAATGAGCTATCACACGCCTAAAACATATTTTGTATGAAAAATTTATGACCTCGATAAGTTGAGGTACCAACTTACCCATCAGGGCCCACATAACTTTTGGTGTTTCATCTCCTAGGGTTAGGTTTTTGGATTTCTATAGTTTTGACATTCATGAGTAATGTTAAAAAGGCCTCTAGAGCCTCATTGTGATCATTCTTCTTAGACAGATGCATGTATCATCCACATCTCTTCTTAGAGATAGCAACCACCATTCGAGCAAGTTCTATTCAGTTCTACAGTTTTACAGTTTCAACATATTTTATTTATTCAATAGAAGTTATTGTTCACTGGATATGTTTTGTTTTTCTCCATATCTCTGTGTTATTGTATTCAATCTATTATCCTTTCATTCTTCTCATAAATCCAAATCATTTATGGACATAATTGAACAAAAAAAGTCAAAATTTTATAAAAAAATAACATTTTATTTCATATTTTTATACATTTGAAGTAAAAAAGTGACAACATTTAATAAAATTTTCCATAGTATAGTGATTCACATACAAATAAAAGGAAAAATAAAATAATAAAAAGATCTATCATAAAGCAACAATAGATACATCTTCATTCTTATTTTAAAATTTGAAAGTCAAAACATTACAGTTATAGTTCATAAAAAAATTGCAAACTTGAGCATCGTCTTCAAGGGCATCTTAAAACTAATCAAAAATATCATATATCCCAAATTCATCATTCTCAA
>JASDQU010109497.1:95262-124897 GCA_032191745.1 Picea mariana | reverse complement strand
TATCTATAACTACCCCTTCATCTTTAATTTCAATATATCAATATTGAGAATTACTTAAAAAAATTGAAAGATAGGTTGTACCTTCTACAAATGTTTATTTTCTCAAAAACCATCTAGACAATGTTCTTATAGTTACTTCAAGAACCAACCGAAGAACCAACCCAACAGTTGTAATGTCTACATTTTCTTCTTCAAAATTCTTGTTCAACTTGTTCAATTCACCCAACACATCAACCAACATACAAAAACAAAATTGAATGGAGTAAATTCATGTCTTATCATACCATGTTGAAGTTTTTTTTCATTTTTCCACAAAATTAAAATTGTTGGTATAATCTTCACAAGCCTTATAATAACTTCTCCCCTGGATAAATTTCACTCACCGTATATGTAAAATGTCAAGAACATCAATTTGCATGACTTTAAACAAATCATTCAGTTCATTGTTTCTCTTTGGTGAGTTTTGAACCCACGAATATACCTTGTTTGTTATTTTTTCAACATATACTAACTCTGGTGCTTTCTTAGAATCATATGTTGTTGCTAAAGACTCACGATGAGCTATGCAATGAACTATAATAAGGTTTGGAGTGTTTTTTTTTTAAATGAGACAAATCAATTTTCATGTCTAATCATCGTTGAAGCTCTATCTGTATAAACAACTATCAATTTTGTATCCTAAAGGCCTCTAACATTTAATAATTGACTAGCACTATCATATAATTTTTTTCTTTTCTATCCATTACATCATTGACCTTCATGAATTGTGAGATAGGTGGCATGTTGATTAATTGGGTTGGTTTTCATTGATGTCAACCCTTGAAGCAAGTCTGGTAGCAAATTATGATAGCCCCAACAGTATGGTTAAGTGACTTCAGTTTGATTGATGTATAATGGAATGAAGATTAATGTTTTTGCAGGTAAGAGTATTCTAGATGGATAGTACATGTCATGCCATTTCCAGTGATATGTGGAACGTCACATAACTCTTCACGGTTAGAGAGTTATGGCCTTGTGAAGTTGGAGAACCCTCATTAGTTATATAGAAGGTCAAAGAAGTCAAATTATTCTAGAAGATCCTAGAAGAAGTTGACTAGTCAAGTGGGTGAAACTAGGAGTTAATCATGGCTTAAGTTGTTGCAATAAGAAAATAATTAAAAATAAATTAGTTGCAACTAGAATTGGAGAATTTACTATTTGTAGCAAAGTGGGTTAGAAGTGGACAAGTGGTTAGAAGTGGGTTAGCCCTAAAAGAAGGAAATTGGGTTAAGTTTGTTAGAAGGTAACCCCTTGAGGAAGATACATGGAAGTATAAATAAGAGAGAAAGGCTCTCCTAGTAGCACTTATTAAGCACATTGAATATCTATTATTGTGTAAGGTTTATTGTAGGTACTCATTGATACATCTGAAGTTGTGCAAGTCTAAGGTAGCATGAAGGGTTGACGGTGAAAGTTTCAGATTTACAGAAAATACTAAAAAACCCTAGTTTTGAGGTGTACGCGGGCTACAATGGAACAAAGTGTGTACATATGCAGAATTAAGGAGAACAAAGTGGTACATACGCATGCTGAAGAACAGTCATGTATATTTGGGAAAAAGTCATGAAAACTTGAGAAGATGAAGATGTGAGTCTCTAGAGTCTGAAAGAAAGATCCCAGGAAACTCCACAGTGATCAGGTACAACAGATATACCTTTAGGTTCAAAAGGTATGTATTATTTCTATGTGTAGTTGGATATTGTTGTCTACATGAGATATGGTCATGGGGGTTTGAGTATTTTCCCTAGAGAGGTTATTGGTTGCATGGCACTTACTGTATAAGTCAGATCTACAGAAATGCAGTGTTGGTATAATTAATATATTTTCATTGGTACATCTTGTTGGTGTTGAGACATATCTTCTATTTATTGGCATATGGTTAATGGTTTTTGTGGTACTTGGTTGAGAGCTTGTATTTGTAAAGTGGTTGATGTATTGAGATATTGTATATCAGTAAGGTTTTGATGTCTAGTCTATGTTAGGGTTACTATACTTGTTCATGATTATAGATACTTGTATGGCACATGACTAGAGAGACATAGATGCACTTGGTTAAGGGATATGTATGAGGATGCATGCATAGTGCACGGTTGCAATCTAGACACAGTGATAGGTTGTAGGTTGATGTGATAGAGGCAGCAAAGGGTCAGAGTTTTTTCAGGAAAGAGAAAACCCTAGTTTTCAGAAGACATATGCAGGCTGCAATATAGACAGGGCATGTACATATGCAGGCTACACTACATACAATTTGTGTGCATACCCAAGCTGGAGCACAGACAGGTCGCGTACTAGTTGGGTTTTTGTTGGTACAGGAAGGTTACAGGTACAGGTTGATCACATGTATTTGGTACAAGTTGGTTATAGGTTGTTGGCATAGATCAGTACAAGTTTACAGTGGTATATCTCACAGTGATAGTGTGGTAATGGTTTCATCATTTCACTTATATTTCAGGGCGGCAGGACAGAGCAAGGATAGGTAGTTGTAGCCACCTTCCGGTTGTAGTCAGAGAACATAGGGGGATGTAGCCTCCTTCTAGTTGTAGCCAGAGAATTGGGGAGTTGGATCTTCCCTTAGGTTGTAGCCTGAAAATATAGGGGGTTAGAGCCTCCTTTCAGTTGCAGCAGGAGAACAAAGGAAGTTGGTGCTTCCAATGAATGTAATTCTTAAATACATATAAGAAAGAGCATTATGTGATTTTCTCCCGCATTGGGTTTCCATGTAAAAATATTGGTGTATTGTGCATGTGTATGATTGTTCATTGTTTATGGTTTATTTACTCTACACTTATTGGATGATAATGTTATAATGATCATAAATATAAATAACACTTACATATTGTGATTAAAATGATTAAAAAACTCTATTATTGATTCACCTCCCATCTCAGTAATCCAACAATTGGTATCAAAGAAGGTTTCTTTAGAAATTATTTTAACCACTGAAAGGTAGATCATGGAGAGAAACAATATGTATAAAAATGGAATACCACAGTTTGATGGACAGAATTCTACATTTTGGAGTAGAAGGATGAAAACATATGTACAGACACATGGATTTAAGGTTTGGAAATCAGTTGTAGATGGATATAAAGAACCAGCAGTTCCACCAACAAATGACAATGGAAGGAAACTCAGTATAAATAATTCAAAAGCCACAAATGCACTTTTGAATGGTCTTTGTGATTCGGTATATGTCAAAGTTATGCATTGCAGCTCCGCTAAAGAGATTTAGGAAAAACTTCATAATATTTATGAAGGAGATGCAAAATTCAAGGCAACAAAGCTTCAAACTTTCAAAGGTCAATTTGAACAACTAAAGATGAAGGAAGATGAGAATATTGCAGCTTACTTCTTACGAGTTGATGAAACAGTGAATGAAATCATAGGATTGGGAGAAGAAGTTGATGAATCTATAATTGCTCAAAAGGTAATAAGATCTCTTCCAATGAGATTTGATCATAAGATATCAGCAGTAGAAGAAAGAGAAGATCTAGACTCAATAAGCATGGATGAACTACATGGAATCTTCACAGCATATGAAATGAGAACTGAACAAGAGAATCCAGGTATAAAAGAAGTAGCATTCAAAGCATCCAAGAAGTCAAAGAAAAAGGGAAATCTAAAGGAAAAAGAAGATAGCAACGACAGTGACATCTCTGGAGACGATAAAGGAGTAGCCAACTTTGTCAGACGACTGAAAAAGGGAACCGGTGGCAGACATAAAAGTAAGATTCCATTGATTTGTTTTAATTGTGATGGTATTGATCATTTTGCTAACTAATGTCCTCACAAGAAAAAGAAAATAAATGAAGAAGATGATTCAAATAGCAAAAAAACATATAAAGGCAAAAGAACCAAAAAGAAAGTCTTCAAGAAAAGTTTATGCACCAAAGGTGACGACTCCTCATGATCAGATGAAGATGAAGTCAGTAAAACTGAGACAGAAAGAGTTTTATTCATGGAAATAGAAAAATTCGATAAATAAGACACAGAAGAAAAATATGAAGAAGCAGAATTTGACTACAAAGAAGAATTGTTGAGTGCCCTAGATGTTATAAAAAAGGAAAATAAGAAAAACAAATCACTCAGGTAGAACTAAAAAGAAAAAAAGGAAACACAAAATTTCAACTCTGAAGAATTGGAGCAGATGATCTCTAATCTAAAAATTCAAGTTAAAGAAGAAAAAAGAATCGAAGAAGCACTTAAAGAACAGTTGGAAGAAAATGATACAGCTGGATATTGGTGGCCACCCACCTATTCCAACCGGCTCCTCTTGACAGTTTTTAGTTCAACACCTTCTTCTGTAATCCTTTGTAATTATGGGTTCTACACTTTTGGGGTTGCCTGAAGCCCTACACATTTTCCAGGTGGAGATTGGTGGTCGCCCACCTAATCCAACTAGCTTATTTTTTAATTTTTCATGTCATCACATCTTTCTATACTTCCAGGGCCGTTTTGGGGCCCTAAAAAGTGTTTTTTCGGCGTGCCACAGTCAAACTATAAACGGAATCAGATTTTGACGACATAATGTGTAATTCTCGAAAATACATTTCCAATGGGTTATCACTCACCTAAAATGAAGGTCGTATGCAAAAGTCACGACCCAAGAAAGTTGAGGTACCAACTTACCCATCGAGGCCCACATAAATTTTGGCGTTTCATCTCCTAGGGTTAGGTTTTTGGATGTCTAGGGTTTTGGAATTCATAAGTAATGTTAAAAAGGCCTTTGGAGCCTCATTTTAATCATTTTTTTCAGACATATGCGCATAGCAAGACACATCTCTTCTCAGAGATAGCTACCACCATTCGAGCAAATTGTTTCTAGTTCTGCAGTTTTACAGTTTTAACCTATTTTATTTATTCAATATAATTTATTGTTCACTGGATATCTGTTGTTGTCCTCCATATATTTGTGTTATTTTATTCAGTCTATTATTCCTTTTGTTCCGCTCTTAAATCTGGATCAGTGGTATCAGAGCGATCTTCTTTTCATTTATTTTTCTCCGTGCATGTCCCCGACAAGATCTGGGTACAAGAAGTTGGGACTCGAACCAATCGAGCCTTTTAAAGATCGACCATGCCGAGCCCGAAAACAACCCATGGGTGATGAGAAGAAAGATGATGGAGCAAGAGATCCTTTTAAAATGTTGCTCAGGAATCCCTTGTGCGAAAAAGGAACGAAATGATGGACAACTTTGCATAGATCCTTTGGTGGCTGCCCACAGGAGACACATCTTCATCAAGTGGCCATGCAACCCCCTTCAAGGTACAAGTAAATTTTGATATTCCATTATTTGAAGGACTAATAAATGCGAATGTTGTAGATAAATGGTTGAATCTACTCGAAGGGTATTGTTTGGTCCACAATTTTTTTGACAGGGAAAAGATTACTTTTGCACTCCTCAAGGTCATCCCCCATGTTAAGGATTGGTGGGATACTTACTCTGAGCAAAGGGCCATAGAGGTATATGCAATATTTGCAATCGCCCCCACATGAGATTCCTTCAGGGATGTTATTAAAGAATAGTACTACCCTATTGGAAGCTATGAGGACCAGTACACAAGATGGACCACGCTGTGTCAGGAAAGAGACTAGACAGTGCCAGATTTCACCAATATTTTCCATACCCTGCACACCAAATTGGGTATCAAAGACTCTGAACGACATCTGGTGCTCAAATACCACAGTTGTCTGCATAGATACATTCAAACAGAAATGGATTTTTTGGACATCGCATCATTCGGTGTGGCTTCTAGATATGTTTTCAAGATCAACCATAAATTTAAGAAAATGAAGTGAGAGTTTGGATCTGCAAACTCCTCATAGCCAAAGCAGGGAAAAGGCGACCCCAACCCACAAAACAAGGGACAGAGAAAATATGGTCGCTCTCAAGACAACCAGTCCAAGCCGCAACCCAAGAAGGGTAATGGAAGACGAAGAAGAACATGGGAAAATGGTGTGAATACCATAAAATCCCTTGGCACAACACCGAAGAATGTCGCTCCAAGCAGTCATTGGTGGTTGAGCTAAAAGATTCTGAGTCAGAGGCAGATTCTGAATCCGAATCAAATCCAAAAAGTGGGAAGTGGATCATCGATGTCGAACCCAGTGCCACTTTCTCTACCACCAAAGTCCAACCAAGCGAACTAGAATAACCAGAGGAAGGGGAATGCCTCTTTCACTCACATATGTGGGTAAAGGGAAATCCGTTGCATTTCATTGCCGATAATGGTAGTCAGAAGAAACTAATTTCAATAGAGGTCATCAAGCGGTTGGAATTGTCGATAACACCGCACCCACATCCCTACACCATCGACTGGGTTCTCCAAGGACGAGATCTCTACGTCAGTCAACAATGTTGTCTTCCCTACAACATCAAGCCCTTCAAAGATGAGGTATTGTGTGATATTTCTCCCCTTGAAGTTTGTGATGCTCTTTTAGGCTAGCCATATTTGTGGAAGTGACATGTTGTGTATGAGTCTATACCCCACAATGTTATTATTACTTTGGGTAGACAATTGTATAGGATACCAGAGGTAGCGTCGCCTACCGATATTTCTTTAATCTCTAGTAAGAAATGTAGTAAGGTCATTTCATATACCGGGAAGTTCTTCTTCTTTATGATCTGTGTTCACAGTAAGCAGAAGGTTGTTGCCACATCCGTGACCTCTACACAAAGCCTCTATTTGCAGTAGAAGCAAGTGGACGGGATCGTGGAAGAGTACAGAGACATATTCTCCTCACCCACTGGGGTACCGACACACTACCAAGTCAAGCATCCAATTGATCTAACCCTTGGTGCCTCGCTACCTATTGGACCATTTTATCATCGCTCGCTGATGGAAAATGACGAAATCAAGCACCATATCCAAGGGCTGCTTCAAAAGGGGTATATTCGACCCAGCTCCTCCCCTTGCGAAAGCCCGATTGTGCTAAAGTACAAGAAAGAAGGGACCTGGCAGCTATGTACTAATTACAAATCACTAAATAAAATCACAGTCAGGAACCGATACCCAATTCCCCGAATTGATGACCTTCTTGACCAACTCAATGGGGAAAAGTTCTTCAGCAATATTGACCTAAAGTATGGCTACCACCAGGTTCCCATCGAACCTACTGATGTATGGAACACAACTTTCAAATATAAAGAAGGTCTCTTTGAATGGTTGGTCATGCCCTTTGGCTTAACAAATGCACCAGCAAATTTCATGAGATTGATGGATGATGTATTGAGACCCTTCACCAACTCTTTTGTGGTGGTATATCTAGATGGCATCCTCATCTTCAATAGAACTTGGGAGGAGCACATGCAGCATATTCAGTAGGTTTTGGGCACTCTACGACAGCACAAGCTATATGCCAACTTGGGAAAATTCTCCTTTGGCATGAACAAGGTCCAATGATTGGGATACATTGTTGACGAGCATGGGGTACATGTAGATCCAGCTAAGATCCAAGTCATTCATGACTGGCCAACCCCGACCACACTAACCGAGCTTCAGAGCTTCTTGGGACTTGCCAACTTCTACTGGAGGTTCGTGTTGGGATTCTCCCGTATTACATGGGCCCTTAGCCATGTAAGCAAGGGCAGTGGCAAGGAAAAGTTCGCATGGGGGCAGGCACAACAACGAGCATTTGAAGATCTGAAGCATCGCTTGTGCTCAAATCCAGTACTCTCCTTACCTAATCTGCAACAACCGTTCGAGATTGAGATTGATTCCTTCGATTATGATGTCGGTGCAGTTATCACTCAGCATGTTCATCCAGTAGCATACCATAGTGAGACACTCTCAGATACTATCCGAAAATACCCCACCTATGAAAAATAAATGTATTCCATTGTTCAAGCATGTCGTCGGTGGAAACATTACATTCTGGGAAAGGAGACAATCATCCACAATGATCACAAGCCTCTGTAGTTCATACAGACACAAGGGAAGTTGTAGAACGATCGCCATCAAAAGTGGTCCACATACCTACAACAGTTCCATCTCAACATCAAGTATAAAAAAAGGAGCACAAATCTTGTCGATGACTGCCTCAATCGCCCTCTTGTTCCTCCACTCACCACAATGCTCCATTCCTGTGGGCATGAGGCATCTAAGTGGCCCCAACTTTATCAGTGTGACACTGACTTCGCCATAACCTATCAGCTCTTGGGTACAGAAGAAAATGTCATTTATTTTCACATCCAAGATGGATTGTTATGCCGTCTGGGCCACCCCTATGTTCCCACAAACGAGCGTGCAAAGAGGATTTGGGAGGCTCACTACAGTCGGATGGCAAGACATTTTGGCATGGATAAAATTGTGGTTGTTCTACAGAAACATTTTTATTGGCCAAAAATTTGACAAGACGTCAGCAAGTATATCAAATCGTTCACTACATGTGCCATTTCCAATCCAGCCATCAAGAAGCAAGGCTTATACACCCCTCTTCCTACTCCTGAGAGGCCTTGGGAATCCATCTCGATGGATTACATGTATGTCCTTTTGTCCATGAAGAACAACAATGATTGTGTATTTGTGGTGGTTGATCAGTTTTTGAGGATGGCCATTATCACAGCCTACAAGAAGAGCATCACAGTGACAGATACTGCCAAGATCTTCTTCGAACGAGTGTGGGTCCATTTTGGGATACCACAAACCATCACCTCATATCAGTACATAAGGTTCCTCAACACATTTTGGTAGAGTCTCTCGTCACTATTGGACACTAAGCTCACTAAATCCACTGCTTTCCACCCCTAAATCGATGGTCAAACAAAGGTCGTCAATTGGATGATTGTGCACATCATGCACATGTACAACACTAAGAATCCTTTTACATGAGATGAGAGTCTTCCCTATGTTCAGAACAACTACAACATGGCTCTCCATAGCTCCATTGGCCATAGCCCATTTCAGGTAGGGATGGGATTCCAACCCTTGGGTCCCATTGATGTTTCACTACCTCTTTCAACCACATGGGCAGAATCTTCCCATGTTCAATATGAGGCCGACAAAGCCACTAGATGCATTGAACGGATTCAACACCTCCACCAATAGGTCCATGAGATTTGGCAGAAAGCCAATGCTAAGTACAAGCAGTGCCATGATCCACACTGGATACTGCACCAGTTTCAGGTGGGATACAAGGTCTGGTTACATTTGTAGAAAGAGTGCATTACAGGTCCCCATCGGAAGTTATGCCCTCTTCGCTATGGGCCTTACACTATCACCAAGGCTATGGGTAGCAATGTTTTTGAGCTCAACACTCAACTCTTCCTTGGCTTGCACCCAGTGTTCAATGTGGACCTCCTTCGACCATAGTTTCCACCATTATTGGACACCTTAGAGATCGCATAACCGTTGACACCAACAGAGATCAACTTTCACTACATGGAACAGGCATCCACTGATAAGATAGTGGACACACGGGTCAAGGGAACTCACCAACAGAGGATCCATCTTTGTTGGGTTGTCAAGGCAGGGTGGCTCCTACACCAAGGCAAGTGGCTCACCCGGGGGCCAAATTTAGCAGAACTTTTCTCACCTGATGGGGGCACTCAATGCAATGGAGACCATTGCTTCCTAAGGGGGGAGGACTGATCCAGGTGGATATTGGTGGCCACCCACCTACTCCAATTGGCTCCTCTTGATAGTTTTTAGTTCAACATGTTCTTTTGTAATCCTTTGTAATTGTGGGTTCTACACTTCCAGGGTTGTATGAAGCCCTACAGAGTTTCCAGGTGGATATTGGTGGCCACCCACCTAATCCAACTGGCTTATTTTTTAAGTTTTTATGTCAAAACATATATATGTACTTCCATGGCCGTTTTGGGGGCCTAAACAATGTTTTTTTGGCGTGCCTGTTACACATTATTTTCGTCACCCTTATGACCATTAATGATGTAAACCTATCCTTTGTCTTTAAAAGGACCAATAGCCTGAATTCCTGAAGAAATAAGGGAGAAGAACTTCCCCTGAGAGAAGAAGTTGTATTTTCCTTTGTAAAAACCCTATTAAGGAAGATTTATGTAGGTTGCACTATACGTAGGGTGCGACAATGCCTGATTTTTGCACCCTTCTCTAAATCTAGACTGCGGCATTTCCACAAGCTGCACTATAGCTAGGGTGCGGTGACTTCTGTACGTGGGAAAAATGGGCATCTTCTCGATGCTTCTAGAAGGGAAAGCTTCTATGGTGAGGTGGCCTCTGAACGGTTTGGATCTTACTCACTTTCATGATTTAGTGGGATCATCCTAACCTCTTCACCTTATCCTCTTCGGCTTATAAAAGGAGAGGAGCTCTCATGGAGAAAGTTAGTTGGATTGAGATTGGGTTTTGTAGCTTGGAGTTTTTGGAGCTTTTATATTGGCTTTGAGCTTTGCTTTGTCAAGATAGATTGTGAGTACCTATCAGATCTACAGTCTCAGAATTCGTGGGTTAGAAGTGTGTGGGAAGCAAGGAACTGTTGGAAGGAACCTTACAACATCAAGGCATATGGTTGTATCTTTCTTCCACATTCTTTAATATAGATATACTTTTATTTCCTATATGAATTTTATTTGTCCATATTGTATGATTCCTTGATCACGTACATACTTTCATATCAAATAAACTTTGTTATTCTTGTCTTCGTTGGCTTGTGCTTATTTGCAGATATTTCTCATAAACCTCATGACGAAGCTTGGATTGCATTGGCGAAGTCGGATATTCAATATTTAAAAGGTATGTTCTAGATCTATTTCTCATTTGATAATTGAAAGCTAAGGAAAGAGTAGTGTACTGTCTTGTTTTGTTCTAGTTTCGTAGTGAATCTAGGGGGATTGATTTGTGACTGCACTTAACAATTAGCCTGATAACATTGCCACAGTAAAATTGTAGATGAAGTCGGAGTTTGATGACATAATGTGCAGTTCTCGAAAACACCTTTCCTATGGGCTATCACGCACCTAAAACGGAGGTCATATGCAAAAGTTACGACCCTGGGAAGTTGAGGTACCAACTTACCTATCGGAGCCCACATAAATTTTGGCGTTTCATCTCCTAGGGTTAGGTTTTTGGATGTCTATGGTTTTGGAATTCATGAGTAATGTTAAAAATTCCTGTGGAGCCTCATTGTAATCATTCTACTCAAATGGATGCGCGTAGCAAGCCACATCTCTTCTCAGAGATAGCTACCACCATTCGAGAAAGTTATTTCAAGTTCTGCAGTTTTACAGTTTCAGCTTATTTTAGTTATTCAATAGAAGTTATTGTTCAATAGATATTTGTTGTTTTTCTCCATATCTCTGTGTTATTATATTCCGTCTGTTATTCCTTTCATTCCGCTCATATATCTAGATCAAAAAAGGACAAAATCATTGGAAATTTGGAAGCAGAGATTGTTACATTGAGAAAATACCTTCAACAGAAAACATGTTGAACAGCTCAAAGGTTTTGGATAATATTAAGGTTTTGGATAATATTATCAACATTCAAAGGCCACATCATGACAATTCTCTTCTGGGCTATGATACAATCAGACAAAAAGAGGCTCAAGCTCTAAAACTACAGATCAAGAAACACAATCAAGAAGTTATGCAGAGACGGTTAGAGGAGACAAGAAGTTTTCCAGGGAAGATCATAGGGACACTCCTCCACCTAGAAGATTCAGATTTCAAAATCATTGGCAGTCAGAAACAAGAAGGCCTCAGGAAGAAGAAGGATTCAAAAGAGTAACTCATTTCATAAGATCCTCAACTCCCAGGTATCAAACTATTTTTTTTGGTTTGTGTTATGCATGTAATAATTTTGGACATAAAGTTGTAAATTGCAGAGCTAATAGAAGGAACAGAAACAACTTTGAAAGTCATGCAAAAAATGGAGGAGAGTTTACTTCAAAGGAATTTATGTATTTCTTCAGCAAGCATGGAATAAAAAATCAATTCTTTGTTGCTAGGACACCTCAACAGAATGGAGTTGTTGAAAGAAAGAATAGGACAGTACAGGAAATGGCTCGAACAATGTTAATGGATTCTAAGTTGAAAGACATTTTTTTGGACACGTGCAGTACATACAACGGTTCACATTCAAAATAGAGTAATGCTCAAAAACAACAGTGACAAAACTCCCTACGAGCTATGGAAAGGAAGACCAGCAAATGTGAAGCACTTTAGAGCTTTTGGAATCAAATGCTACATCAAAAGAGAAGATGGTATAATGGGGAAGTTTGATTCATGTGTGGACAAAGGAATACTTGTTCATTACTCAAGTACAAGGAAAGCATACAAGTATTACAATCTAAGGCTCAACAAAGTTGTGGAAATCATCAATGTAATGGTTGATGACAGAGGTGGACAGAAATTAAAGGAAGAAGAAAAGGAGTCAGTGGAACAAGTTTACGAAGAAGAAGCAAAAGATGAAGAAGCAGCAAAAGAGGGGGATGAAGAAGGTCAGATAGAAATAGAAGAGAAAGTACAACAAGCACCTCCAAAGACACCTAGAAAACAAATATAGAAGAATTATCCTTCAAATCAGATTATTGGGAACAAAGATGCAGGAATTGAGACTAGAAGAAGATTTTGTTCACCAAAACAACTACTCCTAGCACTCTTATCTTCGATTGAACCAAACATTTTTGAAGAATATAGCAAGGATGAATTCTGGAAAAAGGCCATGAATGAAGAGTTGGATCAAATAGAGAAGAATGACACTTGGGAATTGGTTCCAAGACCAAGGTACAAGAATGTGATCAGCACAAAGTGGGTCTTCAGAAATAAATTGAATGAATATGGACATGTTACCAGGAACAAATCTAGATTGGTATGTAAAGGATGCGCACAGGTTGAAGGTATCGACTTTGAAGAGACATTTTCCCCAGTTGCCAGAATGGAAGCAATCAGATTGATCCTGGCTTATGCATGCTCCAAGAATATTAAAGTGTATCAGATGGACGTGAAATCAACCTTTTTGAATGGGGAACTAAAAGAAGAAGTCTACATTGAGAAACTAGAAGGATTTCAATGGTCAGAGAATGAAAATTATGTTTGCAGGTTGAAGAAGGCCTTGTATGGTCTAAAACAAGCTCCCAGAGCATGGTATTCTAGATTGGACAAATATCTACAGCAAGCAGGATTCAGAAAAGGAAATGCAAACATCAACCTCTACATCAAGGTAACTCAAGATAGTATTTTATTAATTGAAGTTTATGTTGATGATATTATTTTTGGAAGTGATGATGACATGTTAAGCTAGAAATTCTCAAAGGATATGCAGAATGAATTTGAAATGTCATTACTTGGAAAATTGTCCGTCTTTCTGGGTCTTCAGATATGTCAAAGAAACCAAGGCATTTTTATTTCTCAAACTAAGTATATCAAAGAAATGCTAAAGAGGTTTGGAATGGAAGATTGCAAACCAATTAATACTCCTATGCAAACCAGTTGCAAGTTGAGTAAAGGTGATAATTCAAAGTCTACATATTAGAGGCTGTATAGGTCAATGATTGGCAGATTATTTTATGTGACAACATCCAGACCAGATGTAATGTAGTCAGTTGTATAGGTGGCACTTTTTCAAGTAGCACCAAAGGAATCACATGTTCTAGCAGTGAAGAGGATTTTCAGATATCTCAAGGGTACATAAGAGTTTGGATTATGGTATCCAAAAAGAAAGGATCTATCACTTATTTCCTACACAGATGTAGATTAGGCAAGTTGCATTGATGATCGATGAAGCACCAGTGGAGCATTTTTCTACTTGGGTGAGTGCTTGGTATATTGGTTAAGCATGAAACAATAATCAGTATCATTGTCTACAACCGAAGCAGAGTATATTGCAACAAAAACTTGTTCTACACATGTTATATGGATGAAACAAACTCTGACAGATATACAGGTTGATTATGATGATCCCATTCCAATATATTGTGATAATACAAGCTTCATCAGTTTCTCAAAGAATCCAGTGATGCACTCCAAGATGAAGCACATTCCAATCAAGTATCACTTTTTATGGGAACAGATTGCAGAGAAGAACATCATAGTTGAATATGTGGGAACAAAAGAACCTGTTGCAGATATATTTACAAAACCTCTTCCAAGGGAAGCCTTTGAGTATATTCGCCAGAGACTCAGAGTAATTTCTACTCCAAAATGAATTCTTTTGAATGCTTATAATATATGTCTTATATTTACACGAGGAAGCACCATAAAGAGGACAATTCAAGTTGGGGGAGCAGTTTCGAGAAGAATTCAGTCAGGGGGAGCAACCCCAAGGATAGTTCAGTTAGGGGGAGCAGCTCTGAACGGGAAGTTACCTTTGACATTTATGTCAAAGGGGGAGAGATTCATCAGATGTGGGATAGAGAGTTCAATGCTTGGAGAGAGAGCATGTTTCCAGGGGGAGCGATGGTAACAAGGGGGAGCATGAGAAATATGACTTCAATGTTTCATCTGAATGTTGCCATCAATACCAAAGGGGGAGATTGTTGATTAATTGGGTAGGTTGGCATTGATGTCAACCCTTGAAGCAAGTCTGATAGCAAATTCTGGTAGCCCCAATAGTATGGTTAAGGGACTTCGGTTTGATTGATGTATAATTGTATGAAGATTAATGTTTTTGCAGGTAAGACTATTCTAGATAGATAGTACATGTCATGCCATTTCTGGTGATATGTGGAATGTCACATAACTCCTCGCGGTTAGAGAGTTATGGCCTTGTGGATTTGGATAACCCTGATGAGTTATCTAGAAGGTCAAAGAAGTCAAATTATTCTAGAAGCTCCTAGAAGAAGTTGACTAGTCAAGTGGGTGAAAATAGGAGTTAATCATGGGTTAAATTGTTGCAATAAGAAAATAATTAAAAATAATTTAGTTGCAACTAGAATTGGATAATTTACTATTTGTAGAAAAGTGGGTTAGAAGTGGACAAGTGGTTAGAAGTGGGTTAGCCCTAAAAGAATGACGTTGGGTTAAGTTTGTTAGAAGGTAACCCCTTGAGGAAGCTACATGGAAGTATAAATAAGAGATCAAGGCTCTCCTATTAGCACCTATTGAGCACACTGAATATATATTATTGTGTAAGGTTTATTGAAGGTACTCATTGATACATCTAAAGTTGCACAAGTATGAGGTAGCACGAAGGGTTGACAACGAAAGTTTCGGAATTACAGAAAATACTAAAAAAACTTATTTTTTTAGGTGTATGAGGGCTACAATGGAACAAAGCGTGTACATACACAGGTTGAAGGAGAATATAGCACATACATACGCATGTTGAAGAAGGAACAGTTGTGTACAGTTGGGAAAAGTCATGAAAACTTGAGAAGATGAAGATGCCAGATCTCTAAAGTCTGAAAGTAAGATCCCGGGAAAGTCCACAGTGATCAGGTACAACAGATCTACCTACAGGTTCAAAAAGTATGTATTATTTCTATGTGTAGTTGGATATTTTTGTCTACATGAGATATGGTCATGGGGGTTTGAGAATTTTCCCTAGAGAGGTTATTGGCTGCATGGCACTTACTGTATAAGTCAAATCTACATAAATACAATGTTGGTATAATTAATATATTTTCATTGGTACATCTTGTTGGTGTTGAGACATATCTTCTATTTCTTGGCATATGGTTAATGTTTTTTGTGGTACATGGTTTAGAGCTTGTGTTTGTGAAGTGGTTGATGTATTGAGAGATTTTATATCAGTAAGGGTTTGATGTCTAGTCCATGTGAGGGTTACTATACTTGTTCATGATTATACATACTTTTATGGCACATGACTAAAGAGACATAGATGCACTTGATTAAGGGATATGTATGAGGATGTATGCATAGTGCATGGTTACAGTCTCGACATAGTGACAGGTTGCATATTGATGTGATAGAGGCAGCAAAGGGTCAGAGTTTTTTCAGGAAAGAGAAAACCCTAGTTTTCAGAAGACGTACATTGGTTGCAGTATAAACAGGCCGTGTAGATATATAGATTTCACTACATACATGTCAAGTACATACGCAATATGCAGCACAGACATGTCACGTACCTATTGGGTTTTTGTTGGTAAAGGAAAGTTACAGGTACAAGTTTATCATAGGTCTTTGGTATAGGTTGGTTACAGGCTGTTGGCATAGATAGATACATGGTATATCTCACAGTGACAATGTGGAAGTGGTTTCATCATTTCACTTATATTTTAGGGCAGTAGGACAAGGCAAGGATAGGTGGTTGTAGCCACCTTCTGGTTATAGCCGTAGAACATAGGGGGTTGTATCCTCCTTCTGGTTGTAGCCAGAGAATTGGGGAGTTGGAGCTTCCCTCAGGTTGTAGCTTTCCTTGGGTTGTAGGCTGAAAATACAGGGGGGCGAAGCCTCCTTCCAATTGCAGCTAGAGAACAAAGGAAGTTGATGCTTCCAATGAATGTAATTCTTAAAGACATATAAAAATAAAAAAAAGCATTATGCGGTTTTATCTTGCATTGATTTTCCACATAAAACTACTAGTGTACTATACATGTGTATGATTGTTCATTGTTTATGGTTTATTTACTCTACACTTATTGGATGATAATGTTATATTGATCATAAATATAAATAACACTTACATATTGTGGTTAAAGGATTAAAAAGCTCTATTATTGATTCACCCCCCTCTCAATAATCCAACATGGCCCAAGACCCTTTGATTTTAAATAGTTTTCATAAACAATAAGGTGTTGCTCTAAGGTGTGATCAGTGCTTTCATCAATCATTAATGAAAAGAAAGTATTTTCCAACATATTTTTTATCTGAATATACTCAAGATGTTTTGATATGCAATATATAAAATCATTTACAAACTTATGATTTGTGTATGAAGATTACTCTTTACTTTGACATGTATGGTGTTTTTACATCCATGAGAAATTTGCAAAATTTTTCATACTTTGATAAAGATAATCTTTTTTGTAGACAAAATATGATATTTTCATTGTGGTAACCACTATTTCCTTGTTTTCATCTTCCATATGTCTAATATGATTTGGAATTTGCTTCATGTTTCTCTCCATTGCACTAATCCATCTTGCCTTTGCATCTTTATGTACTAATGATTTTTCATGAGTAACAAGAGCATCATTTTATAATGTGGTACAATCATTTCCTAAAATCCACCATCCATTCATCATGTACTTCTCACAATAGCTACATTTCATAGTGATTGTATCATCATGCCTCACATAACTCAACCAATCAAACTTATATAACTATTCCATACAAAAGTTTCTTTTTGTTTGCACTTTAATTTTCTTTTGATCATTAGCCTCTTCTTCAACTTCATTTGTTTCTTTATCTAGATCATCATTAGAAAAACTTCCAAATTTTTCATTCAATTGTTGTTCTAAATGAGTATTATGGGTTTCCTCATGTGTTTTTGAATCGTTTTGAGTTTTGGAAGTTTGTTCTTTTGTACATCTAAACATTTTTCCAATTGTAACTTGCATTTTTTCTTTTTTGAAACATGTTTGTATCCACCTATGTAAAATAAATAGGTGAAAACCAAGAATCAACTTAAGCATGTCCCAAAGAAGACCATATAGAAATCTATACTTGTCAAAAAAAAAAAAAATTATATAGTTATAAAATCTATAAACATAAGAACCAATACCTATTAAAATGTATGAGTCCCAATATCTATTATAAGATTAAAATTTATTATTTATAGACGTTGAAAAAACACCTAAAACACGTGCTTCTAAAAACATTGTATACCATGACATGTCCATTAAAGTGTTTGTAGTCAATATACCTAGATAGCTTGGGGTGGCAGGTGCAGTTGGAGGAAGTTGCATAACATATTTTGCTTGGGGATTGGACACCATATAAAACAACATTGTCGAGGCATATGCATTATGGAAATGAGTCAGTATCTCGAGAGATAAGATAATTAAAAATTGCATGATCCTTGGGGATTCAATTATGGTCATTCAGGAAATAATTAAAAGGTCCACGATAAAGAAAAATGCTTTCAACAACATCATCTCTCGCACTTTGTCCCTTCTTGCAAAATTTGACAAAGTTAAAATTTTCCACATCAAACAAGAAATTAACTCCTAGGATGACTATTGGGCCAAGCTTGGTTCACATTTGGATAAAGGTTTGATTTCCATAAATAGGGTTGGGGGGTTCTCCCCATTCCATAGCTCGAGAGTCTTCGATCATAAATTGGAAAAACTACAATGTACTTGTGTTTCTCACACATATGGAAGGTAAATGTAGCATGAGGGTTATTCATTGTGGTTTGTGTGAAGACGGCTTCAAATGTGTGTCTCCTCCAGTGATGGATCGAAAAACTTCTCCAAGTGGTGTGGCTCGTCGGAACTTTGCTGAAGTTTGATTGTCTCGTTTCTGGGTGGTTGGGGTCATGCACTTTTGACCTCAGGAGCTAGTGGGTGGCGGCCTCCATTCAATTTTATTTTTTATTTGGGTTTCGACTAGGAAACCCCTGGTCTTCAGGTTCCTCCCTCATGTTTATGATCATGAAGAAATTTTTATTTTGTCGTTGTAATTTTCTTTTCTAAGGGCCTTCCCTTCCCATCTGCTTTTGTTAAAGTTGGAATTGGGGTTCTTTTATGTAGTTCTATGTGGTTTGGGATCTCTTATTGTATCTTTCCTTGGACAAGGATGGAACCCAACTAGAATGATATCAAAAAAATTCTTCGTCGACATGAAGAAATTTCATAGGAAAAAAACAATGCTCTGCAACATATTTTGGCAAAAATGGGGGACATGGAGCAAGTCATAGAAAACGTTATGAACCTGCTAACAATTCAGACCCAAAGAATTGATGGATTGGAAATTGAATATCAATATATAACCTTAGTTCTTCCCCAATGCTCGAACTCAACCTCAATAAACTAAGGAGCAACAGTTTCTCATCATGGAGGTAATTCAAACAATGATCGTGGGGGGTGTGATACAATGCCAATGGAAGTGGAAGAAGGTTTGCTCCTTCCTGGCAAAGAACAAGATGTTCAAGACAATGAATCTTTTCATTAGTAAATGTTCTTCAAAATAGTTTTGTTATTAGGATAGTTTGTTAAAGAAATCATTAGCAATCTGTGTGGAAATATTATTTGGAGAAGGCTCTAAATTTTGCTATGTCAGTACCGGAGAAATATCTAGGATTTGAGCCAAATTTTGTAGCTATGTATGATTTTTTTGTTTGCTATGGAACAACCCCCTTATATTAATACAAATTTTCAGTTTATATATATATATAGATAGATAGATAGATATAGATATAGATATATAGTTTTAAGTTATTGTAGTGAATAGAAACCTGGAGTCTTATGACTGTTTGAATGCTCAATCCGCTTGCGTCAGTGAAAAATAATTGAACACAAGAAATGGCATTTCACTTCACCATAGAAAGAAAATGAGATAAAAACCATTTGAACAATATTATAGCCCAAAGGAAGATATACTTTTGTATGCAAGGACGTAAGGAACAGAGTAACAATGTAAAACCCATATACATTTGGGGAGGCATATGAATCAACAGTATTCACTTAATATAGCGAGTGATAATTTTCCTCGCTACTAATTGAGCATTGAATTATAATATGTTTTAGCACCTTCTTGCAGATTTTAACCTTGTACAATATTTACTTCAAACAAATTTTTAGTAAAAGAACAGAAAATATACAATGGCAAATACAAACATTACATAGAGATTTTTTCCCTGGAAACCCAAACCGAGAAAACCAACATATTTTATATTCATTCATAGTGATACATTGTTTACAATACAATATACATCCAAAGCGGCATCCAAAACGCTAACCCAATGACCTGGATTAGTCAACAACCTTAATTCCTTAACCGGAAATAGAAAACCATCGGCAAAAAAGCATGTGCCGAAAAATCGCCCAACAATGGACACAAAAATCGAGGCAGCATGAAAAAAGAAGCAAAAATGTGACGCGTTTCCTGAGGAAAAAAAAATCTCGGGAGCATTGCCCCCGAACCCCCGTGCGGAGGGATTTCGCCCCGATCAAACCCCCTTGCGCGCCCGGCGCAACGCAGACACTGCTACTCATGCAAGGTAAAACACATACCCAACACTTCTAATATATATGTGTGTGTACCTTGATAAGGTAAAACACAAGACATGGTTGATCATGTCCTTTCATTAAATAATCGTCTTCATATAGTAACGTTCCTCACCTTCTTTAAATTTAGAAATACATGAAAACATAGTCTTTGAGGGTCGAATTGGCAACGCATGAGGCCTAATTTAGTTTTCGCCATTCAAAATGTGATTTGAGTTATTTCACAACTCACTTGTTTTTAAGTTTTTATTAAAATTCAAATCAAAGAAATTTCAACGGAAAGTAACATACACAATCATAACATATTTACCATATAGTAAAGAATATAACAGCCAAGATATGTAAAACAGGTTTATTCTGGTAAATCTAGATTTTCATTTACATGTGCACTCGAGTACAAAGACGAAACAAGAAGTTTCAGGCATGGTAAAATACACATATCTACTAACTTGGCCCTTCTTTCTTCCAGTATTCCAAATTTGAACCCATATCAACTCAAAGTCACATCCACCATTCCTCACATAAAACGTGCAATTTACAATATGAACATGAGGAAGTGAACGGTTAAAAACCAAACAAAAAGCCTTTCGTCCTTTACAAAAAAGGAAAAGTACTCAAAACTAAGCACAAGATCCTACATTATTCAAAGCAAATTACATACGTTCCTTCAAATTCAAGAATTTGTCGGCTTTGTAAATGCAATTATATATTTGGGGAAAATATCAAACCACATAAATTCCAAAACTTGCAATCTATTCTACACATATAATAAATTTGCAGCCATAAATGGCAGCGATAAAACTGAAATACGAGCAAAAAACACGAAGGAAATGAAATAAATCACAATATAAGTAATAATACTTAATTTTTTCCTAAGAACAGTACATTACAGTAATACAAACCTTAAAATATACCAAAAAAAAAAAAAATACAGTGAACGTAATATCAAACAAATACAAACAATCATATTTAAATTCATTTTTAGAGCAGTACATCATAATAATACAAACCTTAAAGGACCAAATAAAACACAATAAATGAAAAAATGAAAAAGAACATGAATATAATTAAATCATAATTCAATTTGTTTTCAGTATAGAAATAAACCTTAAATTGAGCAAAAAGTTGCAGTAGTTGAAAAGAAAAGTTTAAAGATATTTAAATTATATTTCTAACATTTATTCAGTAAAAAAATAAATTAAACGTCACTACAAACACAAGTATAAAGATGTCTACATAAAGGCAAAAAAAATAACTAGAAACTACACAATTGTGAATATAAAGAAACTAAAGAAGATCGAGAAAACTTATATTCAAAAATAAACTATCTTTTTCATGTACATGATTGGAATTTGAACGTTTTAGAATGTAATTCCGAAGGACAAAACAATGCACCAATAAAAATATTAAATGTCGTATCGTGCAACCATGGAATTTGAACATTAGCCTCTGGTCCACATAGGGATAAGGGAACTGTTAGTCATGGAATCTAAACTAATAAGTCCGGAACCTATCGTTGCAAACAAGCCTTCTCTTTAATCCTTGGATTCAGATGATTGGGTTTGTGTTTTACTTACTTCGCATCAGGAGACAAATTTGGAGCAGAGTAGACCTAGGATTTAGCACTAAGAACTGGCAGATTTGCAGAGAAAAGATGGAACTTGGAGTAGAGCAGACCTAGGCTCGAGCTTTGAGCACTAAAAAACTCGCGAGTTGTAGTCACAAAGAAAATTTGGAGGCTGACGTGGAGAAGACCCAGGCTCTAGCATTGGAATTTTGTTATAAAAATAGGATTGCAGAGCAATAAAATAAAAAAAATGTGAAAATAAAACACAGAAGATACACAATACAATAGAGACAAAGTTATACGTGGTTCACCCAATGTGGGCTATGTCCACCAGTGAAATTTACAGGTCCTTCCTTTATTATTATCCTGCAAATGAAGGGATACAACCTACAACATACCCATTGTAACTTCCTATTCTTTCTCTCATAATACAATATTCACTCGCTCACAAAGCAGCAATACAATTCCCTCATACATAAAAGAGTGTTTCCTTCTAGGGAAAAAAAATATCTAATATAACTTATATCGTCAGATCTACGACCTTGTAATGAATGGTCCAGATTGACTACGAAATCAAAATATTTTACAAGGCAATTTTTCCCAAAATTTCTCTTTGAGGGAGCTTCCCCCAAATCCCTCACCAGGGGGGGCTCCAAAATTTCTCACCACCCCCCCTTGATGATAAAAGTGGGGGGAAATCCCCCCCACACCCCCTTTCAAGTAATGGGGTCCAAATGCAGCTGAAACAAGACCTCTAAATTGAGAAGATAATAAAGCTCCACAACCAACAATATCCCACTTGGAGACTGATCACAACAACTTCACTGTTGTTGTACCTATTGGACTATGATCCACCTTGGACCTAAAAAAATTCTCATCTTCACCTTCATGCTTGAAGACCAACTGAAACTCAGCAGGAACTCAATTTCTCCCTTGTTACTACCTTTGTTAACATGTCTGTAGGATTCTGGATAGTATGTATCTTTTCCAACTTCAATTGTCCATCTTCCAAAACAGATCGTATAAAATGGTACCTGAGTTATATATGCTTAGTCTTAGAATGGAAGGCTGAGTTATTTTCAAGATGAATGGCACTCTGGTTGTCATAGTACAACCTCCTATTCTCTTGCTTCTTTCCCAAATCCTCCATAAACCTATGTAACCAAATCATCTCTTTACTAGCCTTTATAGTAGCAACATACTATGCTTTCGTTGTTGAAAGTGCAACAACCTTTTGCAGTTTCAAAATCCAACTTACTGCAATTCCACCTACAATAAAAACATACCATGTGGTGCTTCTTTTGTTATCTTTATCACCTTCCATATCTAAATCAACATATCTTTGTAGAACAATGTTTGAACCTCCAAAACATAATGCATGAGTAGTAGTGCCTCTCAAATACTCGAGAATCCATTTTACTGCATCCCAATGTTCTTTACCTGGATTGTTCATATACTTACTCCCAACTCCCACTACATGCGCAATATCTAGTATTGTGCACACCATAGCATACATCAAGTTGTCAATTGTTGATGAATAAGGGACCTTGGACATGCAATCTATCTTCTCTTTTGTCTTGGGAAACATTTCCTTGGTTAATTTGAAATGGTTGGCCAAAGGTGTACTAACTGGTTTTGCATTCTGCATTCTAAGCCTCTCCAACACCTTCTCTATGTAGTCACCCCAAGACAATGTCAATTTGTGATTTTTCTTGTCTCTTGTTATTCTCATACCAAAGATTTTCTTTGCAGCACCCAAATCCTTCATCGCAAATGAATTAACTAATTTATTTTTTTTCACATTTATATAATGTATGTTAGGCCCGACAACAAGCATGCCATCTACATACAATAGCAAGATAATATAGCTTCCATTTTCTAGCCTCTTAAAATAAATATAGTGATCAGAATGACATCTACTATAACCTTGTTCAGTCATAAACCTATCAAACTTCAAATACCACTGCCTTGGAACTCTCTTTAGGACATACAAGCTTTTCTTCAGTCTCCATACCAAATTATCATTTCCTTTGACCTCATACCCTTATGGCTACTGCATATAAATATCTTCCTCCAAATCCTAATGGAGAAAATATGTTTTTACATCTAATTGTTCAAGATGCAAATCTTCTACTGCCACAAGAGTTAAAATAGTCCTAATTAAAGTCATTTTAACAACAGGAGAAAATATTTCATTAAAATCTATACCTTTCTTTTGTGCAAACCCCTTTACAACAAGTCTAGCCTTATATCGCATTTTTCCTCCATCTTCTTCCTTCAACCTGTAAACCTATTTATTCTACGATGCTTTTTTTCTTCCAAGATACTGAACCAAGTCCCAAGTCTAGTTATTTACCAAGGAATCCATTTCCTCTTTTATGCCTTGCTCCCACTTCTTTCTAGAGTCTACTTGCATTGCCTCTTCATAACTTTCTAGTTCACCAGAATCAGTCAACAATAAATAATACAATGAAAGAGAGTATCATTCAGGGGGTCTACTTAACCTAGTAGATATTCTAACTAACATGGTAGATCTTCTAACAACACTTGTAGGAGTTTGAGGTACCTAATGCTCTTGTTGTTGTACATTTTGATTTTCTGGTACCTTTGGAATTTCATTTTCTTTGATTTCATCAAGCAATGTGTATTATTTGTTTTCCTTTTCATGTTTCTTTCTCTACAATTGATATTTTTACATGACCTTTTCATTGAATACCACATCTCTACTCCTAATTATTTTATAATTTTCATAATTCCATAAGCGATAAAAAAAATCATTAACATTGTATCCAATAAACGTACACTTATTGGATATTTCCTCAAGCTTTGTTCTATTTTCTTTATCAATATGGACAAATGTTTCAAAACCAAAAGTCTTCTTAAATGAGAAGTTTACCTTTTTACATGTCCATGTATGTAACATCCCCAACCACCCAGGTTGGGCCATGTCACATAATCTCAACTTTTGTTGCTCTGATACCATAATGTAACGTCCCCATCCACCTAGGTTGGGCCACGTCACACAATCTCAACTTTCGTCTCTCTGATACCATAATGTAACGTCCCCAGCCACCTAGGTTGGACCATGTCACACAATCTCAACTTATGTCTCTTTGATACCACTTTGTAACATCATCCATATTACTATTGAACAATGCTATTCCAAAATCCAGTGCGCATTTCTACTCTATAACATTATTTTGCGCATTATTACTTGAAGTAATGCGCTCAACCTCAAGCTGAGTCGGACCACACTAACTTTCTCATTTTTACACAACTTAAAACAATAGAAGTAACTCAATACAACTACGTGCACAAAGAAATTGGGCACACAACACTATTGTGGGCGCAACCATTCTGACGTCACACACCCATTTTGATTTTTCTTATGTGTGAGGTCTATTTCTTGCACACACAAACGAATTCCAACCTCGTGTGCACACATGCTAATTTCATGCACACACATCCATTCAAACCTTACCTCGGAGACTCATGACTAATATCATAAGGTTAACTTAATAGGAAAGACTATCAACATTTGTCATACTCATTCACAACTATAATATTAATGAATATCAACACCACACTTACATGTGCAAGCAGCATTATATAGAATAATAAAAATTAATTATATGCAACAACACACAAGAATTAAACCCATATTAACCATAAATAATTAACCACGCGGTATTTGAGACAAGCCCATAAAAGACACTGATCTTTTATGAAAAGTCACCAACTGCGCGCAAAACTCAGATGTTCCTCCCAGTCATAGACTATGTTTCTCATATACTTTCAGCAACAGGTCACCACCGAGTTGGGGCTTAACTCCACCAGAGAAAAAGGGTTCTTAATGCCAAGATAAGGTATGATACTCAGCATAATTGCTTAGTCCAAGGTTCCACTGCTGCAACTAGCCTACACTCTATCATTTCCCACGCACCTGTTACACCCAAGGAAGTGTGCCCCTTCTTTGTCCAACAATGCCTCGATTTCCCCACTTCTCTTCCAGGGTTCCAACAACAGGACAAACAAGAAATATTAGAGCCATGCAACTAATTATCGGTGCACTAAGGAACAATTCCCATCAAAACTCTCACTTGGAGAGATTACTCATGGGCCTGACAACCTGCCTCTTCAACAACAAATCTCTCACCTAGAGAGAATTCTCGCAGGCCTGAAAACCTACCTCTTCGACATCGAATCTCTCGTTACAATATAGAAAAAACATCTACAAGATTTTCTATGTAGATAAGGTAATAGTCTTATATCCAGATGATCTGACCCCTTCTGCACACGAGAAAATGAATGACTTTTTTTCCAAAGAATGAGTTCTCCCCCAAATACACTAAGGCCAACAATATATATTGCATGTCTTAAACTCACTAGTTTCCACCTTTAAAACTAGCTTTATTTACTTGGTGACTTGTTCCCATCCCCAAAAAATTTGGATAAAATAATTATCCATAAAACACACTTTTCCACAAATATTAATAAAATATTCCCTAGGACTTAATCCCCCCCCCCACCCTTTTCCATTTTTTGGTGGAGTTAGCCCCCATCTCTTTTCGTTTTATTTGTCTACGCCTAGTGATGTGATAATATTAATGATTGTGATTACATTTACATGGATAGGCGCACTTGCTTATTTTCATCCCGGCTCACTAGCCTCATAACCACACAGGCTCTCTAGCCTCAATACTTATATATATATATATATATATATATATATATATATATATATATATAACTCAACTCGATGTGCACTTCTAGGTAATTCTCGCGCACTTATTCAAGTGCATGAAACACTGTGAAATGTGTGCACCCTTTCTTTGATAACAATCCCCGCGCACTTACCCAGGTACGTGCAAAACCAAAACTTGGTGCCAACGGCTCACCAACCTATATGTACATTGAAATTTACAATTGGTACCAATGACTCATAAACCTGTATGTACAATTACAAAGGGTTAAGATTAGGGACATTACATTCCCCTCCCCCTTATTTATGCATTGTCCTCAGTGAATCATAAACACATGTACATATAAAATTTCAAAAATCTTCAAAAATATGTGGATACTCTACCTGCATAGCATCCTTGCGCTCCCAAGTTGCATCCTCGGGACCATACTAGGTCCATTGGACCTATACCAGCTCCATGACTCGATTCTGAAGTTGTTTGATTTTTCTATCCAATATGGAAACCAGTCGCACTCGAAAATCGCCTTTTGGCTCCACCTGAATAAAATTCCAATCAATAATATGATTAGCATCATGTAAGTACTTTTTAAGAAATGATACATGGAAAACATTATGGATACACAAGGATGCAGGAAATGCAAGCATATATGCGACAGGACAAATCTTCTCTAGTATTTCAAATGGCCCATTTTAGCGCACTGCCAACTTAGAACAATTTCCCAACTTTAGGGAACTGCGTCTGACTTTTACTTTCAAGAACACCCGGTCACCCACTTTAAACCCTTTGTGGGTTTTTCCTTTATCTGCATGTCTTTGGCAACCTTTAAATTCTGTGTTATCTTTACCATCTGCTCTTCCATTTCCCGAAGCAGATCTATCCCAACCATTGTGTGGTCTACTAGGTTGTCCCAACTCACTGGCATGTTGCACTTTCTACCATAAGGTGCCTCAAATGGGATCATCTTTAAATATGCTTGATAGCCATTGTTGTAAGCAAACTTTACCAAGTGAATCTAGTCTTCCCATTCTAATGGTTTATCAATCACATACATCATGAGTGTATCTTCAATCACCTGATTTACACTCTTTGTTTGTCCATCTGTCCCAGGGTGATATGTTGTGCTAATGTTCATATTTGTCCTACATCCTTTGAATATTCCTTTCCAAAATCTCAAGGTGAACTTGGAATCTCTGTCAGACACAATTGTCTTGTGTACACCATGCAACTTAGCAATTTCTCGCATGCATATTTCTGAAATGTTGGTTTCCTTTTGTGTTGACTTCACTTGAATAAAATGGGCAGCTTTAGTAAGCTTGTCCACCACTACCATAATAGAATCATGTTGCTTAGTAGTCCTAGGAAAATTAGTAATGAAATACATGGTCACAACTTCCCACTTCCACTCGGGAATGGGAAAAGGCTCTAGAAAACTAATTGGGTGTCTGTGCTCAACCTTGACCTTTTGACATTCAAGGAATCTAGCAATAATATCAACAACCTCATTTTTCATACCTGGACAATAGTATTGTTTTTTTACCATGAAAATTGCCTTATGGTATATTGGGTATCTTGCACAAGGAACCTTATGCATGTCTGAAAATAATAGACTTTTCAACTCCTAATCATTTGGCACATAGACTATGCGTCTATATAAGAGGATTCCATCCTATTTTAGCTCATAACCTTCCAACTTCTATTGCGACATACCTTGATGTAAGTTCACCTTTATGTCCACAAAGTATTAATCTGATTTGGAAACTTTTAAATTCGGTCACACAAATATGATTTGTACATGCTAATGGTTGTAGCATGCATTTCATTCACCCTCCTACTGAGTGTGTCATCCACCTTGTTCTCTTTTCCTCTGATATGATTTATGTCAAAGTCATACTCACTAAGGAATTCTAACCACCTACTTTGTCTGGCATTTAAACTTGGTTGTCCAAATAGATACTTCAGACCACTATGATATGTTCTCAGCTCAAATCTTTTACCCATGATATAGGGTCGCCACATCTTCAAGGCAGGCACTATGGTTGTCAATTCCAAGTCATGAGTAGCATAGAGCCTTTCATGCTCTTTTAAATTTCTTGATTCGTAGCACAACACATGACCATTATGACTAAGGACTCAATCGAGCCCTTTCTTGCATGCATCCATGCACACAACGAAGTCTGCACCTAAATCAACAATTCTCAAAATTGGTGCACTTGCCAACAAACTTTTCAAGTGCTAAAATATCCTTGCACAATCTAGAGTCCATTCAAATCGCACACATTTCTTTTGTAAGGATGTAAGTGGGTGTGCAATCTTTGATAAGCCTTCAATAAACCTTCTGTAATAACTTGCAAGTCCCATAAAGGACCTCACCTCTACGACATTTCTTGGTGTTGTCCATTCCTCAATGGATTTTATCTTTTCCAAATCCACGACTATTCGTTCCTTGGAAATTATATGACCCAAATAATGAATCTGTCATTGGTAAAATGAGCACTTGCTCAACTTTGCATACATTTTATGCTCCCTCAAAACTTGTAGCACCATCTTCAAGTGATGCTCATTATCTTATTCATACTTTGAGTAAATAATAATGTCATCCAGAAATACAATGACAAAATTATCTAAGTAGTTTATGAAAAATTCATTCATTAAACACATGAAGACAATTGGTGCATTTGACAACCCGAAAGGCACTACTATGAACTCATAATTTCCATACCTCATTCTGAAGGAAGTCTTGTTAATGTCCTCTTCCTTAATTCTCAGTTGGTGATATTCAGATCTGAGATCAATCTTTGAAAATATTTGTGTGCCCCTCAATGGATCAAAGAGGTCATCTATTGTAGTGTACCTATTCACTACTCGGGTTGCCACTAACCTCTCGGTTCACCATTCATTACATGGATTTAAAAACAAATGCATTTAACCAGGATTAAACACACTTAATTCGCAGAGTAAAATATATAAGTTACTGTTACCATTAACAAACCATAACATGCAACAGTATTTCATTTACACAACGGAAAGCATGATACAAAACAGTACAGTCATGCTCAAATGTGTTAAAACATAATTCAGATATACTTATATTTTATCTGCTATAGAAATCACCAACCAAGTGCAGGCCTTCCACGAACCTCCCAGCCTTAGACCACACTGTTCATCAGCTCAACAGTAGGTCACCCCCGAGCTGGGACCGAGCTCCACCCCAAGGCAGGGAATCTAGACTCAGGCTGAGGTTACAGGGAAGACAACACATACACATTCAACAGGAAG
>JASDQU010109497.1:15825-90297 GCA_032191745.1 Picea mariana | reverse complement strand
CCCCCCCCCCCCCCCCCCAACCCACCCCTTAGACCCAACTGGTGAGAGAAGTGGGGGGGCAAGCCCCCCCACACCCCGCCTTAAGTAATGGGGCCCAAACGTGGCTGAAACTAGATCTCTGAATCAGGAAGATAATCAGGCTCTACAACCAACAAATTTGTGAATGAAATTTAGCATGTACACACTTTTAATGTTCATTTTATCTCTCATATAACCCTGTCCAGGTGTCATCAATCATAATTCCATAGCGTCTCCCCTACCTAGTTCCTTGAAGGTTGAAGACATGAATTATAGTTATTATCTTAGGCACTATAGCTATAGACTTATAAGACTATAAGTACCTACTATATATTTTGTTGGGTAACATATACATGTAAACATAAATTTGATGTGTTTGATATATTGACACACATCAACAATGACATGTGGATTTCGTATCCACCTATCAAATACAGGTTGAAATAAAAAAAAAAATGTCATGTTAGATGTCAAGTTCCAGGCTTGGGGCTAAGGATTTGTGACTATAGGTAGGTCATGTTTCTAACAAATGAAGTACGTCATGTTTCTAATAAATGAAGTACGTTTAAGGACTATAGGTAGGTTTTGTTTCTTCACTTCTTCATTTTAGATGAGATATCATAGTCTGTTAGAGTAAAAATTTGTACTCATGAGATCCTTCTTGATTTGGATGTTAATGGAGAATAATTTATCACATTTTGCAGTTCATATTGAATCAATGCAATCAAGAAGATCATTTATATCATAGAGTTAGGTATTGCTATCTCTTTCTCTCCATGCTCAATTGTGGTAGAGTTATTGTAACGTACCCATCCACCAATGTTGGTCACACCAAACAAAAAATCTCTTTTTATCATCTCTGATACCATTTTAGTAACATACCTAGCCTCCAACTAAGCAACCATATAAGTGGAATACACATAACACAAAATTTATGCTAATTAAAGCAATTCTTTTACTGTTAGTCGATTTTCCTGTAGCTTGCAACTACCATTTATAACAGATTTAGCTACAGCTATAACCAAAAAATAGATGCATCTGAAGCATGATAATAATCAACATGATATACAACTAAATCGTTCATTACAATAACGTATAAGTCATTCTCATTCACACAGATTTCATGCACAGCAATAACACATGTAAATAACTCAGTACAAGATAAAACACTTATATTTAAACAAGAATCATGTAGCCAGTTGCTTGGGACGAACGTTCCACACAAACGTAGACTGATTGTTCCAAATATCAACATCCATTCACCTTCAAGTTAAGGTTACAAATCCACAAAAGAGGGTTGTCTCTCAAAGTCCACTCACATCTCATAAAACTCTCAACCCAACTGATATTTTCCTACAGCTATCTCGATTTTCCATCATCTCTCTACCTCTTGACCTGTCCAACCCAAGGAATGCACCATTATTTTATCAAGGTTAACCCAATGGATGTACCATCTATTTATCAAGGCTAACATAGGGAATAATCCATTCATTTATCAAGGTCTCTCTGGCACAAGCAGTTAGGAATCTCTCATCTCGGAACTCAAGGGAAAATAGTGTTAGGAAAACTATCAACATACCAACAAAAAACACATGTTGTTTCAGTGAAACTCTGTTATACATGACTTTGGTCACTTTGGTGATGTCTTAATAGTGATGTATTCAGGCTCCCAACAAGGACCTTTTGCTTAAGAAAAGTGTCTCCTGTCTTCTTCCAAAAAAAATATTTTTAAGATGAGTTTGCAGGCTGCCTATGGTCTAGGGTGCGAGAATCCCTCATTCTCGTAGGCCACCCACACTTAGGGTGAGAAATTCTCGCAATCTGCTCCATATATAGGGTGCGAACATATTTTTAAGCTTGGAAAGGAGAAGAGGTCTCGAGGGTTCTAGAAGGGAATCTTCTAGAAAATGAGTTGGCATTCACATGGTTGTCATTCTACTGACTTCTCAGATTTGATGGGATCATCCTCATCCATGTAACCATCTCTCCTTCTCCTATATATTGAAAGGTTTCTCATGGAAAAGGTTAAGCAAGATTGAATGAAGAATTGGTGAAAGAATTGTGTGAAGAACCCTGTTTGGACAGAAGCTTGAAGACTCTATTTGGTCTATCAAGAGGAAATGGATCTTCTTCATGCAAGTACAAAGCAATTGTGTGTGTTGGAACCAAGGGTCACTGAAAGGAAGCTCGCAACATCAAGGCAATCAGGTTGTATCTTCTACTTTCAATTAATATGATACAGCAGCATGTCCCTTTCCCATAAAGTCACTCTTACTTTATTGTGTAATTCCTTCATCATATGCATAAGTTGACATTGAATATACTTTGCTATCTTCACTTTGGTTGGTTTGTGTTGTCTTGGACTTGACTTCACGAGAGCACCGGAGTGAAGTGGGAACAACAGAGACCTAGGGAAGCGATATAAAGGTATGTCACTTATTCCTTCCTATTAGTAGATTCAATGATTACAATTTAGGGAAAGAGTCATGTACTGCCCTGTTTTTTTCTAGATCCAGGTGGATCTAGGGAGATCTGTTAGTTTTCGCACCTACCGATTTGTCCGATAACAAAATTGGCGACTCCACTGGGGATGAAACCCATGTTTGGTGATTTTTGGTGGTTTTTCCTTGGCCATTTTCTCTTAACTTACCATTTTTTATTTCCATCAATCTCTGAGTCTTGAGGAGACCCTGATAGACTCTCTGGGTCCAGAAGTTCCTTAAAATTTTTTGTCTTTTTCCCAAATTTTTCTTAGTTTCAGGCCTTCTCGCACTGCACCCTTCTGTAGCCTGCGAGAACCACTAGAGTTCGCACCCTGCTGTTCAGTCCAGTGTGAACTTCTCGCACTCTGCTTGTGTCCAGCCTGCGAGAATCCTTGATTCTCACACTGTACACCACTGCCAGCCTGCGAACCCATTTGCAATTTTTTTGGTTTAAGGTTTTTTGTATCCTCAAATGCCTAGATTTGTATGTGTGTCTGAAAAGAACTTCTTTGGCCAATGATTGATTGTTTCTTGACTTTGAATTTTGTGAATGATTAGTCTTTGAAAATTGAAAGCTCTTCTTGTTCATTTTTTCTCAACTGTTACCTCTTGACCTTTTCTTAACAAGGATATAATCTTTGGTTTTGAAATCCGAGTGCTTGTTTGGTTGGGAGACGGTGATCAGTTTAAAAGTTGGGATTAATTGTCTTTTTCAATTGCTCATTACTTGGAAAATTGTTGCCCACATGCATTTGAAGAGACTAGTCTTGTCTGATTGTTATTTTTGTCTTCATTGAAAGATTGGTTTGGGTTTTTTGTTGTATATTTCTTTTTCATCAGTTGCTAGTTTTTCTTAGTTCCACCACTATTGTTTGGTTTCTAGTGAATATTAAAAAACATTTTTTTCTTTTTAAGCAACTTTTTATTTGAAAATATTGGCATTCAATTGTTGAAATAGAATGAATAGAGGATTGGCATTGTTCATGATTGATTGATGTTGCATTTCAAAGAAGATCATATATCATAGTTCAAGTTGTTCCAGAAAACTTCTCTTTCCCTCCTGTAAATAGGATTCATCAAATGAAAAATTTGTATCATTCATTCCTATCTATACATTGTTTGGTCAGAGTCTCACACAACATCGGTTTCATTTCCGTCTCCTTTGAGTAACAACAACCTTTAATAATATTGCGCAATTTTTAAAATTTAACTAGTAACTCTTTTCTACGACTCTTTTACACCAACATTAGCTAGGCTAGAGCTTTGGAATAGGCAGTGAGATACACTCTCCAAAGCACAAAACACACAATAGCATCTTGTGGTAAAGTGTGTCAAATTCCATTTGCAGCATTTTGTCCTGGGAATCCCTTCTCACACAAGGGTCAAACCCGAGGTTGCATTGAGATTGAAAGAGTTACTCACCTTGCTTTGTCAATATCGGTGTAGAGATTGCACGTATTATGGGGGTCACTTGGAAGTATACCCACAATGATGAGTGGAAGCCTCTCAAGCTAATTTCGGGCTAGATACCCTACCCTTGCATGTGGATCGGACTGTCGACTGTTCCCCCAGGATTTATTGTTGTTGGTGGTAACCTTAGTGGCCTATCTTCTTAGGGTCTTACACAAGGTGACTGTGAAGGGGCAAGTCTTCACGGTACCTGGAATCGACGTTGGCCAAACTCACTCGGGCTCCTTGGAGGGTATACCCACGATTATGTGTGGGAGTTTGCACCAAGGTGTAAGTCCGTTAAGTAGGTCATCAACGTAACTTTTCCACCCTAGCCCAACCCCTTCTTGTCTCGTCGTTGCGATGTTAGATTTCATCACCAACTAGTGACTTCGGAATTAGAAGGTCTTGTTTGTTTGGTTTTGCTTCCTAGATTTTTATTAGCGCATGTTGTTTGTTTACCCAAGTTGACCATAGAATTTCCTTCGTAAGTTTTTAACTTGATCACAATTGACCCTCCACGTTGTTCACGTAGAATGCAAGGCTTACCCCCAGAAAATCTGGAAGGTTCTCAACCCTTGCCTACCAACTCACTGGAGGGCTCTCCTCAACAGAGTGAAGTCCAAGACATTGCCACTCCACAAGTGGAAAGAACTAACTCTCTAAAACAGTTATGAATTACCAATTCTCGAGAGGACTTTCGACTTCATCCCAACTCTGAGAGACGCATTGTGCGAGTGAATTCTTCCGAAGACTTAGTTGTTTAATCTTCTGGATCACCGACTGGACCTTTCCTAGGACTTGAGGGTCAAGATCCTTTTTGGACTACTGGCATTTTTAGACGAGATCTCTTTGGCTCAGGAGCAGGCGTTGATATCACTGTCTCACCTGAGCTACCTAAAACATCTGATCTAGATGCAGTACCTTTTACTACTGCTTATTATTTTCTTGGCACAGAAGCTCCGTGAGCTGACCACATATTGAATCTCCCTTTACAAATGGTCCATTACACAGATACTACGAGTCCTCACACCGGGATTACTGCGGCTATCCAAGCCCCCATTGGCACACATCTTTCGCCCAGAGTCACCCCGACACTTCCACCCAAATACCATGCATTGAATGCCTCTATTCCTGCTCATGCACAAATATCATCTGGGACTCCTGGCAGTTCCACTCCTTCTGGGCACCATCCTCTCGGTTTCATTCTGACACTTCCTCTGCCCCCTTTCAGAGGACCTCTTCCATCCTCTATCGGAGGCACTGATCCTAGTGGCACCATTCCATCGTTCACACCAAATTACCGGATTCCTGTTGGTGTACAATTTCACCAAGGAGGCCCAACTCAACGTAGGACAAATCCCAATTGGGATGCAACCCCCGATTAGAGGGAAACCCCCACCGACCCCACCCTATCGACAAAACATACCTCCATCCTTGGCCCAGTATTGGAATCATCTTATACAACATAATCCTCACCTGACTGGGGGGCAATAACCTCAAGTTAGCTCTGTTATACCCCCTAGTACAGGCCAACCCTATCCAAGTACGTCTAATCCTATTTGGGGCTCAAATGCTCAACCCCATGCCCTTGTTCAAGAGTACAACCCTATGAGTTACTTGCCTCCACACCAACAACCGAATCTGCCTGGATCCTCGCATTATATGCAGATTGCTTATGGTCCCACTGGTTTTTCGACGGGACTCCCCCCCAAAGTCACCAGTACCCGCATGTGAATAGACAGTTACCTTTCTTAGCCACCCTGTAACTCTCGGATCTGTCGAGGATTTTAAATGATCTAATCTGTCACTCTCCCCAATGGCCCGCCATACTGGCCAAACTACCATCCGACGTCCCTAAATTCGATGACAAACCGGGAGAGGACCTGAACAATCATATAATGACTTTTCACCTTTGGTTCTCATCCAACTCCTTGATGGATGACTCTATTCATTTACGCCTTTTTCAGCGAACCCTCGCGGGTTCCACCGCGAAGTGGTATATAGAATTACCACGAGGTTTCTTCGCCGACTTCAACACCCTCTCTATGGATTTCCTCACCCACTACCAGTTACTGATCCGCTATGAAATGGGGACCGAGATTTTGAGTTCTTTCAAACAAACCAAAGCCACTCATATCTTTGATCACATTCATGAGTGGCGATGGAGACGACGTCTCATCAAACTCGAACTTCCCGATTAGTTGTTGGCAGAGTGGTTCAAGAAATCATTCATGAACGACATCGGTCATTACATCACCATGGGTGGAGTTGTCACAGAAGAACAAGCCATTAGTCGTGCTCAATACCTTGACCTCGTTTACTCGCAAACAGGTACTCTTTATGACTTACTCCCTGATGCAACTCATCCTTCTACTTCTGCCACTTCAACTACTCTTGTTGCTTCTCATGCAGCCGACAGTGTGATTGGCACTGTCCATGCCCAACCGCATTCCATCCAAACCTCTTGCAACAACCCCAAACCCGTTTCTTCTAATGTTCAAAATGCTCCGTCTCCTACCCCTCCCACCGGCAAGACTTCTGAGGTAAATGATGTTCAATCTACCCCCATCGGTAAAAATAAATCTAGAAAGGGAAAGGGTAAGAATAAGGAGGACAAAAATAATTCTCAAGCAGAAAGAACCAAAACACCACATGTTGACAATAGGGATAAGCGCAAACCCCAATACCCTTGTCTTATTTGTGGTGAAGATCACTACACTAAGGATTGTCCATGACGAGCCGAGGTTACTAAGTTCCTTCAAGGGACCACGAAACCACCCACTCCGGCCGTTTTATCACAACCCTTCCCCTCTTCACAACAAGCCCAATTGGTCATTCATGACCAACCTACCCCCTCCAATACATCCTATGTCTTAAAGTGTACAGGTGATTCAAAGCAGAATGACATCACACTTACCACTCAAGCCAAAGATTATTCTTCCTCCAAAGAGAAGGTTGATGTGATACCTCCTTCGTTGGTCCAACCTTCTCCCACAACTCCACCTACCAACGGTCCTCTTCATTTTGAATGACCAAGCCTCGACACAGTTCTTCGCCCTCCTCCAAAGGGCATCGTTCAGAAATTGGATTTCAATCCTCATGCCCGTGCTGCCCAAAACTACAATATTGTTGAATATCTGGCCTAAGCACCATCCGCAATGTCAGCCCTCGAAGTCCTTCAAAGTTTTCCTATACAACGGAAGGCACTGTTGAAAGCTATCGGTGGAATCGACCCTACGGATACGAATTTAATAATTTTTGACTTGGAATATCACATTCCAAAGTTACCCCCTCAACTCGCATTCCAAATACAAGTTATTGTCTCTGAAAAAAACATTTGTAGAATAGTTATCGATGAGGGTGCCTCGATGTGTGTCATGTCTATTACCTGCTGGAAAGCCATCGGATCTCCTTTTTTGACTGAATCCCACAACACACTCAAAGCCTTTAATGGCTCCAGTTTTAAGCCTTACGGTGTCCTCCCTTCATTGTCGATTACATTAGAAGGCAAAACGGTCTAAGTTGAAGTGGAGGTCTTTGACGCTCCTCTCGATTGCAACCTTCTACTTGGCCGTAGCTGGATTGATTCCATGCATGCAGTTGTGTCGACTCTTTTCTGTGTCGTGTGTTTCCCACATCAAGGAAAGGTAATTACCATCGACCAATTAGCCTTCTTTAACTCAGATGCACGTAACGGCAACATATTGTTCATTTCCAAACCCCCCCCGAATACGAGAACGTCGGTGTGGGTCTTCTTAAAGACTCCACGTTAATGGGTACCTTCCCCATCCCACCACTCGATGTTCCATATCCATCTGTCGCCTCGATCAACATGATCTCCACCTCTATTCACGGAACCCCTGCGTCTCACTACCCATGGATGGTCCCAACCCTGACGATCATCTTCGTTATGGCGACGAAATGCCTTTGAGTCCGGTCGAATCCGCCTATCAATCCATTCAACCGGCAACCCCTTCTATCCCTTCTCTTGGTGATTTATCTCCAGATCCTTTCTGCGTCATTTTTCCCACATATGAGATGATTATGTTTGTTATGGAAGACACCCCCTAGGACGATGGACATCATCATTCCATCCTCTTCCTGGAACAACACACCATCGAGATCTACCAATGGATCTCAACCCCGTCGACCGTTGTCGTCATTTCTACCGTTCCCGAGTATACACACGATGTGTTTTCCGAAGGGAACTTAAGTAATATCTCACCCACCATCCCCCTCGACATATCCATAAAACCTGGAATTGTCGAAAATGTGCATATCGTAGCTTCGTGTTCCCCTGACAAAATTGTCACCTACAAGTCGCTTTTCAAAGAATTTTGTGACGTCTTCGCCTAGAGCTATGAAGAAATGTCGGGTATTGACCCCGACATTGTGATACATGAGATTAAGACATACCCAGATGCTAAACCCATCCAGCAACTACTTCGTCCGGTCCACCCACGTAAAGTGGCCTCTATCAAGCTTGAAGTTGAGAAACTTCTCAAAGTTGGCTTTATTTACCTGGTGGCTCTCACTGACTGGGTTTCCAATCTTGTCCCAATCGACAAGAAACAAGGCACAATCCGCGTGTGCGTTGATTATAGGGATATTAACAAAGCATGTCCTAAAGACAACTTTCCTACCCCCTTCGTTGACCAGATCGTCGACGATTGTGGCGGTAGTGAAATCTTCTCTCTGATGGATGGTTTCTCCGGATATAATCAAATCAATATTGTTCCCGCGAACCAACACAAAACCACTTTTATTTGTCCTTGGGGCACTTTTGCCTATCGAAAACTTCCTTTCGATCTAAAAACCGTTGGCGCAACTTTTCAGTGCGCTATGTCTTATGCCTTCCATGATATCAAGCACATCGTGCAGACATATCTAGATGACTTACCCACTCATTCCATGTGCAGTGTAGATCATCCACTACACCTCCGAGCCATTTTCCTTCGATGTCGGTTTTACCATATACGCTCGAATCCTCACAAATGCGTCTTCTGCGTAGAATCCAGTCGACTTCTAGGATTTATCATTTCACATCAAGGGATCCGGGTAGATCCTTTGAAGGTCGAGGTGATTCTCAATCTCCCTCCTCCTTCCTCACTTCACCAGTTACAAAGTTTGCAAGGGAAGGAAAACTTTCTTCATCGTTTCATCCCGAACTATGCCGAGCTAACTCTTGGATTTACGCGACTACTCAAGAAAGGGTCTGAGTTCATATGGGATACCATTGCCAACAAAGATTTCAAATCTTTGAAACTGTCTCTGACATGTACCCCACTTCTCTTCCCACCTGATTACAATCATGATTATTTACTCTACCTTGCAGTCTCAAACTACACCATCGCTATGGTTCTCATCCAGGAGGATGATTCTCATGATGAACATGTCATCTATTACTTGAGTCAAAGTCTTACGCCTACCGAAACCAAGTATTTACATGTTGAAAAACTGGCCTTGGCAGTCGTCCAAGCAGTTCAACGTTTCCGGCACTATATCCTCTCTCGCAAGACTACGGTAATTTCTAACTGCAACCCTATGCAGCACATTCTCACGTGTCAACTGCCAGGGGGAAAATACTCCAAATGGATCATGATACTCTAGGAGTTTCACTTAGAATTTGAAYGCGCTAAGTCCAAGAAATCTTTAGTGTTTTCAGAGTTGATATGCAACTTTCCCTACTCTGAGATGGAAAATGTAGCAGCCGATTCATTACCTGATGAATCCCTTTTCCTGATTAGTTCTGATGATCTTTGGTAYGAAGATATCATCATATATCTCCAAACCCAGACTTTCCAGCCCAATTTTTCTAGTACTGACCGCTGTCAAATACGCTACCAAGCCCGTCAGTATATTATCCTTGGTGATACTCTTTATCGTCATGGGATTGAATCCATTCTTCGATGCTGCCTCACGTTTGACAAAGCCGAGAAAGCCCTAAATGACTGCCATTATGGACCCTGTGGTGTTCATATGTCTGGGTATGCTACTGCCCAGAAGATCTTGCGAGCAGGGTATTTTTGGCCTTCCTTATTTAACAATTGTATAATTGCCATCCAAAAATGCCACACTTGCCAGACCTACAACCATAAAATACGGTCACATCCTGCTCCTCTTCACCCTGTGGTCTCCATTGGTCCTTTTACGAAATGGGGTATCGATTTCTTGACATGTCACCCTCACTCGGTCGGGGGGCATGGATACATTATTGTAGCCGTAGATTATTTTACGAAATGGGCCGAGGCGATGCCGACATTTGACAACACCATAAAGACCACAGCATTATTCATATTCAATCAAATCATAGCTTGTTTTGGTGTTCCTCGGGCTATCGTCACTGATCACGGTAACCACTTTAGAAACTTCATGATGTCCGAACTCACTGAAAAGTTGGGTCTTCACCATGAAAACTCAACAACCTATTACCCACAAGCCAACGGCCAAGTTGAAGCAATTAACAAAGTCTTCATTACCATGCTTCAACGAATGATAGGGATTCACAAAATGAGTTGGCACACGATGTTGTTTTCAGCATTGTGGGATTACCGGACATCTGTTAAGTCTGCTACCGGGTTTACACCATTCCGGTTAGTCTATGGTCTAGAAGCCATCCTGTCGATTGAATGTGAGATACCCTCCCTAAAACTAGTCATCGAACTCCTCCCAAAAACTTCTGCCAAAGAAGAACGTCTGTTGTATTTCATGCGATTAGATGAAACTCGTCGCGACGCCACCCTAGTCATAGAATCCTAGAAGAAATGCGTCAAATATCAATACGACAAACATGTTAAGCCTCGTGTTTTCTCCAAAGGGGATCTGGTTCTCAGGAACAAGATCGGGATATGCTAGGAGCAGGAAAATTCGAAGCTATGTGGCGAGGTCCTTATATCGTTAGACGAGTTTTGGAGAACGGAGATTACGAATTAGTGGACTACGACAGTATCCCTTTGAGTGAACCCAGAAATGGGTTGTACTTAAAGAAGTACTATGCCTAAGATCACCTGTGCATGAGTACATGTATTTTATTGTATCATACTTCTTATGTGTTACTATAGTATGCTTTTCGTTATCTGGTCTTTGCCCTTGACCGCTTATGTTATGTTGTGTTTGGCTTCCAGATGTCGGAGTCTTCGCTACCCCACATTGGCTTCGCTGATGGCGCTAGCCGTAGTACTCAGAACCTTGCTTCTGCTGCTTGGGAAATTTACACCCCTACAAATGAACTTATCACTCTACGAGGTGTGTGTCTCAATTGTGCGACCAACAATATTGTAGAGTATAGCATCATCATCGAATTGTTGATTGATGCTATTTCGCTCGGTATTCGCCACTTGGTTGTACGACTCGATTCGCATCTAGTAGTACTACAGCTAAGTAATGTCTATGCTATTTGAAGTCCTACTTTATTACAGGTATATTTACGAATTCACCTCTTGGAATGTTATTTTGATTATATTGAGTATCATCACATTCCTAGATGTCTAAATGCATTGACTGATGCATTAGCTAACTATGTATTAGACAAACATTTGGGCCATTTATAAAACAATCACATCACATGTATCACACAACACAAGATAAGCCAGTAGAAGCCGTATATATGTATATATGTATATAACGATAAAAAAAAATTACAAAAAGTTTATGTCCAAGGACAAAAATCTCAAAATGTGAAGCTCATAGCTTCTACAAAATAGCATCATGGGTGACACTCATGATAGCACACAACTTCCCGGGCCACCCTATGAAGCAGTCGACTAATAGACTCTGACATGCCCACAGTGTGGCGCTGATAACGCCTAGGGATCTCCCCAATAGCCATATCTGGGATGTCAGCAGTCAACCCCTCCAAGTTATGCTCCACTACCTCATAGTCTTCAGCATCCCATCGCACCACTGGAGCCACCTCTCCTCACCGCTGAATAGGAGACGTTCCTGGGGGGGCCCACATCTGTGTCACCAAAAAGATATTTTTTGATTAGTTCTTGGACAAACATAAAAAAAATTTATATGATAAAAATTACAAAAACATTCAAAAGAAAAAAATGTGTACTTATTACGTAGGTCACCCCACTGAGCATCCTCAAGTAGGGCCAAATATGGATCCCCTCGGAAGTCCAAACCAGCATATGTGTAGTCATCAATCATCAGCATCTGTGGCCGCAACCAGTCGAAAAATGAATCATTGTACTTAATAATGGGCCCAGCTATGTGTCGGGACATGAGGTTGCACCACCTCAGCATCCTCGGATCCTGTGGGGCCGATAAATCCTAATGAACCTGTAATCTCAGCAATGGGACCCTCTCGAAGAAGAAGGACACCAAAAGTGATACGTACCCAAACTGCTTCAAGTTTCCCCTCCTGCACTTCGTGAATTGCCTGTTCATACTACGGAGAATTGCATCCGACCAGTTGAAGACTCATGGCTCTGTGCACTCTATGGCGTATTGGAAGTAGCTCTAGAGAGCCATGTGTGGGGCTGCGCTCCTGGCCATGCATGCTATAGTGAACAAGATGGTTCGTAGGGTCAAGTTTTGGACTCCCCAAATAGCAACCTTGCCCTTGCTTCTTTCTACCTTAGGAACGCAATACTGGCGACAATACTCACTCATAGGGAGTCCACCACCTTGGCTACCGATCAAGCTAGCATGGTACCCATGCCGTGATAACCCTGATAGAAAGTAGATATCCTCGATATCTAGGGTCAATGTGTGGACTCCCATGTGAAACAACTGTTGGTCCACGTCCCACATATGAACCAGGTACTCCAACAATCTGAGTTGGGCCCTCATGCCCGGAATCCTGAAGAATTTCATGAGCCCACAGTCTCGGAGGGCAGAAACTGTACCCGGGTCATTCCCGGCAATGGCATCCTCCTCCTCATGTTCTCTTTCTCACCACTCCAACATCGTGATGGTCAAATACCTGCACAAGAACCATAAGAGAAGGGTCAACAACTTATTTCAAGCCTTGGCATAATTTTTATTGACCAAAAATCAAATTGAAATTTCATTTTTCGGCTCCTGTAGGTGCCCCTTTAGCACAGTGCGAGATTCTCGCAGGTGCCCTTAAGGCCGCCTACGAGAATCCTAGATTCTCACAGGTCCCGCATGGCTAGCCTGCAAGAATGATTGAGCACAAATTATGGCCCTAAAATGAACCTAAAACCTTGAAAATCACCAATAAAAACTAAAACTAAACCATGGAAAAGGTAGAAGATCGATAGCTTACCTCGTTGGCAGAGACGGTTCACCAAATGGTCGCTTGTGCCTCCCACGATCGAGCAACGAAATTTGGCGGAAAATGAAGTGTGTTGGGCAAAGTTCTTGGCAAAATCACAATGAAAATGGTAAAATCCCTTTTCACCCATATTTATTCACTTTTTACCATTTTTTGTTGATTTTTATATTGTTTTGTCTATAAAACCTAATGCCTAATAGTCCTACGAGTGTGACTTTTTGCAAATATAGCAACTTTGAAGTCCACACGAAGGAGTACGGATGTTTTTTCTTTTTGTCGCATGTACGACTGCTTTTTATGGTTTTTAGAAAAACCTCGAGCTCAGTCTTCATTCGTTCTCACGCTCAAAAATACATGAAAACGTAACCGAGTATACTTTTCTCATCTTTTCATACTCGTCATGGTAACACGAAAACAAAGACTGCAAAGGAGTATCCTTTAAGCTCTTTTCACACTCCATAAAAATGAAAAGATTGTCGAGCGACCTTGTTCTGTTCACGCTCATAAAAGTATCTGAACAAAACATTCAATGGGCGATAGTTTATCACTTTTTCGGTCCTGTCGAACTATTTTACAAAAAAGGAACTGAGAGAGTTCTCTTTAAGTGTTTTTCAAACTCTCAAAACATGAAAAACCCCCAAGTTTTCTATCTTTGGACTCGTTAAACAAACATCGAAAGACCCATAATGGGACCGAGCCACTCCTTCCTAGGGTTCGTTAAACATACTCCGAGGGACTTGTCTGAAGGATGAGCTTACATGAACAAGCATATGTTATCCTCCTCAAGCTTGTGTAAAAATAAAGAGGTACTCGCCAGAAATGGTGGGGGGAATTTTGGGAAAGGGATGTGTTTTCGTATTCATATTAATGGTAGTAAGTGTCGCTCTTGAACATGACACCCCCTATTCATCATTTGAAGCCAGTTTGGGAAATCCATTTGTCTCTCATTCGACTTGCTACAAGGTCATCCTGGGTCGTCTCTGAGTCAGTGTTGCCAAGTCCTTGGTCGTGTCATTCATATGTTCAAGAGAAGTTCATCCAAACCCTCTATTGAGTCGGCCATCTGCAGTTGTCCATTCTTACTATGTCGGCCTTCCCTGTGTCAGTTTCAACTTATATTCATACTCTATTTCATCCTCAAAATCTATTACTTATTTCATGTCATTACTGGGGGATACATCAAGGCCCTCCTGTGACAAGTCTTGTTCCGTTGACTTCAACTTATTATCCGGAAACAAGACTTAGAAATTATCTGGTACCTTGGAACTTACATGCCTCAATGGCAGGTTTCCTCGCTTTCGACAGTGGGTTTTCATTATTGACCCCTGATCGGGAGGTTCCGTCGAATGTTCGACCTCAGCTCATTTATTCACATTCGTTGGATTGTACTAGTGTACCTTGGGATTCATTGACATTAATGGTGATTTCCCTCGCACTTGTTAACGGTTTCATCAATGACCAGTACTCAAGTGGTTTCTACCCTGTTCGACTTCAGCACATGTAATTGCATGGCTAGATTCGTACTTTCAGGTGACGGGATTGAAGACCCTGGGTCTCATCTTTTTTATCCAGGCTTCTATGGAGTATGTATGATTTGCATCGGCACATAGATCCACTTTGTATGTCATGTGACTATGTCATCTTAATTTAGGTCTTCTCGCATAGATCCACAGCATATTCCTGGTGGCTATGTAGTATTTTGATGGCATGGATCCACGGTGTATGATTGGTGGCCATGACCTACATTCATGATGTTATCCATTTGTGATCTGAGCATGGGAATGCCTACCTCAGAACTGGTATTATATTATGCAAATGCTTGGTTGTTTGCAGGTTTCCAATTAGGTGCGCTCCTGGTTTCTGACACACACACGCAGTTTACAAAGTATTTTGGTTGTCACAGATTCTGGCCTCATACTTTGGGGGGCATTCTGTTACACATGATTTTGGTCACTTTGGTGATGTCTTAACAGTGATGTATTCAGGCTTCGAACAAGGACTTTTTGCTTGAGAAAAGTGGCTCCTGTCTTCTTCCAAAAAACATATTTTTAAGATGAGTTCACAGGCTACCTATGGTCTGGGTGCGAGAATCCCTCATTCTCGCAGGCCACCCACACTTAGGGTGCGAACTTCTCTTATTCTGCTCCATATATAGGGTGCAAACTTGTTTTTAAGCTTGGAAAGGAGAAGAGGTCTCGAGGGTTCTAGAAGGTAATATTCTAGAAAATGAGTTGGCATTCGCATGGTTGTCATTCTACTGACTTCTCAGATTTGATGGGATCATACTCATCCCTGTAACCATCTCTCCTTCTCCTATATATTGAAAGGTTTCTCATGGAAAAGGTTAAGCAAGATTGAATGAAGAATTGGTGAAAGAATTGTGTGAAGCACCCTATTTGGACAGAAGCTTGAAGGCTCTATTTGGTCTATCAAGAGGAATTGGATCTTCTTCATGCAAGTACAGAGCAATTGTGTGTGTTGGAACCAAGGGTCACTGAAAGGAAGCTTGCAACATCAAGGTGATCAGGTTGTATCTTCTACTTTCAATTAATATGATACAGTGGCATGTCCCTTTCCCATAAAGTCACTCTTACTTTATTATGTAATTCCTTCATCATATGCATAAGTTGACTTTGAATATACTTTTCTATCTTCACTTTGGTTGGTTTGTGTTGTCTTGGACTTGACTTCACGAGAGCATCGGAGCGAAGTGTGAACAAAAAAGACCTAAGGAAGCAATATAAAGGTATGTCACTTATTCCTTTCTATTAGTAGATTCAATGATTACAACTTAGGGAAAGAGTCATGTCATGTCCTGTTTTGTTCTAGATCCAGGTGGATCTAGGGAGATCTGTTAGTGTCCGCACCTACTGATTTGTCTGATAACAAACTCAAGCAGGCTTTCACTCTTCCGGCCTGAAAAAGAGGCTCTTCATTTCTCCAACTCCAATTCGCTCCAGTTACCCTCCAGTTATTTTCTAGAATTCTCCCTCTATGGTCGCACCAACTCCTAGCTCTCCTTCCTCTTCTCATGCACAAAAATTGACTCTCACCAACTATAATTGTCCCAACCCATACCAATTTCCTCTCTTTTTCTTACCTTTATTGACTCAAACTCTTCCACAAGTTGATTGTACTTAACCCCCATGTTCCCAATAACTTTGGGATGTGACCACTCACACCCACCCTCTTACATGTATTCAATGATTGGCGTTTGAAACACTCAATCATAAATGGAAAGGTTCATATACAAATAGAAAATTTAGGAAAAATAGGTTTAAGTCATTATACACGGGTAATTCCACCTTGGACCCCTCTTGGCAATTATCTTAGACACTCCCCTCTCTTGTGGATTAATTCATCCCCCATCTCTTTTCCATGTCCCCTTAGCAATTGGCATCACATTTTTATTAATAAAACAAAGAAATACAATTATCATATCACATCGCTTGGTTTTATCCACATATTATAACTACATAAGCATTAGTTAAACTGGGGATTATAATGGGGATGTTACATTCCCCCTCCCCTACAATTGTGCGCCATCCTCGATGCACTCTATGTTGATATACATATATGCAAATTTACATCACATTACTTAGAAATACAATTCTGCAATTTAGCAACTCCAACAGCAACTCCAACCAAAATCTCATGCTCCTCTCAACTCGGTGACCCAAGGAATGCACCATTCTTTTATCAGAGTTAATCCAATGGATGTACCATCCAGTTATCAAGGCTAACCTAAGGAAAGAGCCATTTTTTATCAAGGTCCCCAACACAATTGGCCAGGACTCTGAGATGTGGTTCCAGAACTCTAGTTGCTCAAAATGGAGTCTTGCATTATGTTCTCTCCAGAACTGTCAAAAAATTGCAGGTATTATGCCCGCATGTTTTCTTCATGCTCCCATGTAGCATCTTCAGGATTGTAATAGTTCCATTGAACCTTTACCAACCCTATGGATTTATTCATGAACACTTTGAATTTCCAGTCTAGGATGTGTATTGGTTCCACCCGAAAATCCCCTTTGTTCTCCACCTGGATCACATTCTAATCAATTGTGTGGTTAGGATCAAGCACACATTTCTTTACCAATGACACATGAAATACATTATGCACTCTCATGGATGCAGGAAAATCTAGCAGGTATGCAACTAGCCCTATCTTTTCTAATATTTCAAAAGGCCCACAATATATTGCTGCCAACTTTGGGAAACTTCCTAATCTTAGCAAACTTCTCTTTGGCTTTCTTTTAAGAACACGTGTTCTCCCACTTTAAAATATCTGAAAACTTTGTTCTTGTCTGCATAACTTTTCTACCTATCCTGGGAAGCCTTCAAATTCTGCTTTATCCTTTCCATCTGATCTTCCATTTATTTTAACAATTATGGCCCAACAACTACTCTGTCTGTTGGATTATCCCAACTCACTGGTGTGTTACATTTCCTGCCATATAATGTCTCAAATGGACTCATTTTCAATGAGGCATGATACCCATTGTTGTAGAAAAATTCAACTAAATGGATATAATCTTCCCACTTCGATGGTTGATCCATCACATACATTCTAAGCATGTCCTCAATTATTATGTTAGTCCTTTCTATTTTCCCATCTTACTCTAGATGATACGATGTACTAAGATTTAAATGTGTTCCAAATCCCTTGAACAAACCTTTCCAAAAATTGGAAGTGAACTTTGGATCTTTGTCTGAAACTATTGCCTTGGGAATTCCATGTAGCCTAGCAACATCTCTCATATAAACATCTGCAATATTTGTTGTCGTGTGTGTAGTATATACTGGAATAAAATGTGTTGCTTTAGCCAATTTTTCCACCACCACCATGATCGAATCATGTTGCTTTATTTCTCTGAAAACTTAGTAATAAAATCAATTGTAACCACTTTCCACTTCCATTCCGGAATGGGTAATGGTTGTATAAAAACATGTTGGGTGTCTATGTTTTGTCTTTACTTTTTGGCATTCTAGACATCTGGCTATGTAATGAACCACTTATTTCTTCATTCCTAGCCAAAAATATTGTCTTCTTATTGCTACAATTGTTTTCTAATATCCTGGGTGCCCTGCATATGGCACATTATGCATCTCCTTCAGCACTGCATTTTTCAGCTCACTAGAATTCGACACATACACCTTACCTTTGTACATGAGAATTCTATCTTCTTTCAGCTCATAATAATTAAATTTTTGCTGAAAATTACCCTGTTGTAATGTCTCTTTTATTTTTAAATAATTCTAATCTGAATTTTTTGTTGCGACAATTTTGTCTTTCATATCTGTCTCATACATGCTAATGGTTTCAATATATACTTCATGATCTCTTCTGTTGAGTGCATCTGCCACTTGATTTTCCTTTCCATTTATGTGTTTAATTTCGAAGTCATATTCACTCAGAAATTCCAGCCATCTAGTTTTTCTAGCATTTAGTGTTTGTTGTCCAAACAAATGCTTCATACCACAGTGGTCTGTCCTTAGCTCAAATTTCTTACCCACAAGGTAATGTCTCCACATTTTCAATGTGTGTACAATTGTTGCTAACTCCAGGTCATGTGTAGCATAATTCCTCTCATGCTCTTTTAATTTTCTGGACTCGTAGCATACCACGTGATCCTTTTGACTAAGGATTCCACCAAGCCCTTCCTTGCATGCATCAGTGCACACAAAATTATTTGTTTGGATATGCAATCTTCAATATTGGTGCACTTGTCAATATTCCCTTCAATTGTTGAAAGCTCTCTTAACACTTGAAAGTCCATTCAAATTTCACTCCCTTCTTTTGCAAAGAAGTGATTGGACTTGCAATCTTTGAAAATCCTTTTATTAATCTTCGGTAATAACCAGAAAGACCCATGAATGACCTGACCTCTGTCACAATCTTTAGCTCTGGCCATCCTATAATGGCCTCTATCTTCTTAGGATTCATTTCTATCCATGTTGTTGATATTATATGCCCCAAGTAGTGAATCTTCTTTTGGTAAAAGATGCACTTACTTAGCTTGGCATACAATATGTGCTCTCTTAGAACTTGCAACACCATTCTTAAATGTTTCTCATGTTCCTCTTATGATTTAGAATAGACGAATATATTATCTAATAACACAATCACAAACTTGTCCAGGTATTTCCTGAACACTCCATTCATCAGACACATAAAAATTGTTGGGCATTTGATAACCCAAATGACACTACTGTGAATTCATAACGCCCATATCTTGTTCTGAATGTTGTATTCTTGATGTATTCTTCCCTTATCCTTACTTGATATATATGGATGTCGATGGCCTCCCACCAATTCTAACTGGTTCGTTTTGGCAGTTTTCCAGTTTGGCAGTTTTTTTCATAGTTTTATGGTCCCTCACTTCGAGGGTCGTTTTGAGGCCCTAAACAACGTTTTTAGGGCTCGCCACAATAAAAATATAGAAATCATCCTAGTTTGATGACAACATGTGTATTCCTTGGATATAAATTTCCAACGGGTTATCGTTCTCCTAAAACGGACATCGTATGCAAAAGTTACGACCTCGAGAAGTTGATGTACTAGCTTACCCCAACGGGGCCCACATGACTTTTGGCACTTCATCTCCTAGGGTTAGGTTTTTGAATGTCTAGGGTTTGGGAATTCATGTTTATTGTAAAAATTGCTTCAAAGACTCATTGTAATCATCTTCTTGTGAATGAGCACAACCGTCACATCTCTTGTTAGAGATAAGATGCCACCATTCCTACAAGCTTGTTTTTCACTGCATTTTACAGTTTCAGTTTATTTCCTTGTTGGATAGAAACCAGTTTTAATGTATCTTTGTTATTCTGTGCTAAACATATTTTAATAATCTTTATTCATTTCGTTATGCTCATAAAATATGGATCAGTGGTATCAGAGCGGTCTACTCCTTGTCGTTCTTAATGTATGTCCTCAACGAGGTCAGGGTACAAAGAATTGGGTCTCGAGCTTGTTTCTCTTGAGGGAAAAAGCTCTCACACGCCCAAGCGACCTCTCATGGTGGAAGAAAAGAAAGACGATGGGACAGGAGATCATATCAAAATGTTGCTTGAGGAAGCCCTCACGCAACAGAGGACCGCGATTATGGATAATTTTGCGCAAATCCTTAGGCGGCTACCGATAGGCGATGCATCTTCCTCAAGTGGAGGCGTCGCCCCCTTCAAGGTACAAATCAACTTTGATATTCCTATATTTGAATGTCAGATAGATGAAAATGCTGTAGAAAAATGGTTGAATCTACTAGAAGGGTATTTTTCTGTCCATAACTTTTCTAATAGAGAAAATATTACTTTTGTGCTCCTCAAAGTCATTCCCCATGTAAAAGATTGGTGGGAAACTTTATGTGAGAAAAAGGAAATAGAGGAACCCTCATTATTTACATTCGCGACCACCTGGGAATCCTTCAGGGACGTTATTAAGGAACAATACTACCCTATCAGAAGTTATGATGACTTGTATACAAAATGGACCACACTGCAGCAAGAAAGAGACCAAGCAGTGCCAGAGTTCACAAATATCTTCCATACCTTGCGCACCAATCTGGGTATTAAAGATTCAGAGTGACATCTGGTGCTCAAGTATCGCAGTGCTCTGCATAGATACATCCATACTGAAATGGAATTTTTGGACATATCGTCCTTAGGCGCGGCCTATCGATATGACGTCAAAATTGAGCAGAAGCTCAAACAAAAGACGCGACAATTTGGGCCTGGGAACCCCGCACGGCAAAATCTAGGAAAGGGCGGCCCCAACCCCCAGAACAAAAGACAGAGAAAAGATGGAAAGTATCAAGAAAACCAGTCCAAGTTGCAAGCAAAGAGGGACACCAGAAATACAAATAAAGATACCGTGAAGTGGTGCGACTTCCATAAGAGCCCTTGGCATAACACTGTTGATTGTCGCTCAAAGAAGTCACTGGTGGTTGAAGTAAAAGCCTTTGAATCAGATGTGAGTTTTGACTCTGAATCAAAACCAGAAAGGGGAAGACAAATTATTTACGTGGAACCCAGTGCCACCGTTTCCACCACCAAGCTCCAGCCCAGTGAACCAGACGAGCAAAAAGAAGGCGAGGGCATTTTCCATTCACCGATGTGGGTAAAGGGAACCCCAATGCACTTCATCATTGATATTGGTAGACAGAATAACCTCATCTCAACAGAGGTCATCAATCACCTGGCCCTGCCGAAAACGTCGCACCCGCAACCCTACACCATTGGATGGCTCCACCAAGGAAGAAATCTCCACATCTTCCAACAGTTTCAATTGTCGTACGGCATCAAGCCCTTCAAAGACGAGGTATTGTGTGATGTTTCTCCTCTCGAAGTTTGTAATGTTATTTTGGGACAACCTTATTTATGGAAACATCATGTTGTATATGAGTCTAGGCCTCGTAATGTTATTATTACTTTAAACAGAAAATTGGACAGGATACCCGAGGCAGTCCCACCTAGTGCTATTTCCTTGATCTATGTCAAGAAATGCAGGAAGGTCATCTCTCGGACCGGGAAAATTGTCTTCTTTATGATTCACTCTCAGAGTGATCAAAACATGGAAGCCACATCCAGGGCCTCTGCGGTTGATCTCTCCACACAATTGAATCAAGTGCATAAGGCCCTGGAACAATACTCAGATCTCTTCTCCTCTCCTACTGGGGTACCTCTGCACTGTCAGGTCAAGCATCCCATCGATCTAACCCCCGGAACATCGCTACCTAATGGGATAGTCTAATGTCACTCTCTATTAGAAAACAAGGCGATCAAGAGGTAGATCCAAGAACTTCTCCACAAGGGGCACATACGTCCCAACTCATCTCCTTGTGGGAGCCCAATCATGCTGGTGCGGAAGAAAGACGAGACCTAGCGACTCTGCATTGATTATCGGGCCCTGAATAAAATCACAGTCCAGAACTGGTGCTTGATTCCCTGAATCAACAACCTCCCTGATCTAATCACGGGGGCCAAATTCTTTAGCAACATTGATTTGAAGTCTGGCAACCACTAGGTCCCAATAGAAAAGACATATGTATGGAAGACAGCCTTCAAGTCAAAAGAAGGCTTTTTTGAATGGTTGTTCATGCCCTTTGGTTTGATAAATGCGCCAACAAATTTTATGAGGATGATGGAATATATCCTACGACCTTTCACCAATAATTTTGTGGTTGTGTATCTGGATGACATCCTCATCTACAGTAAGACTTGGGCGGAACACTTGCATCATATTCAACAAGTTCTACACACCCTGTAGCAGCACAAGCTATATGTAAACTTGGAAAAATGATCCTTCGGCATGGACATGGTCCATTACTTAGGCTACATTTTTTATCAGCATGGTGTGCATGTGGATCCAGCCAATATCTAGGTCATCCGCGACTGGCCAGCCCCAACCACACTCACTGAGCTTCGTAGCTTCTTGGGCCTCACCAATTTCTATCGTCGGTTCATGTTGGCATTCTCTCATATCGCATGGGTCCTCAGCCAAGTAACCAAGGGTGGTGGTAAGGAAAAATTTGTGTGGGGACTGTCCAAACAACAAGCCTTTGATGATTTGAAGTAGGGATTGTGCTCATCCCAAGTAATTTCATTATTGGACCTACAGCATCCCTTTGAGATTGAGACAGATGCTTCAAACTATGTTGTTGGCATCTTTCTCACTCAACACGACCACCCCATGGAATATCATAGTGAGACACTATCAGACGTTGTATGTAAGTACCCTACTTACGAAAAAAAAATGTACTCCATTGTGCAATCATGTTGTCAATGGAGACATTACATTCTTGGGAAGGAGACAGTCATCCACACTAATCATAAGCCATTATAGTTCATGCAGGCCCAAGGAAAATTGCAGAATGAATGCCATTATAAGTGGTCCACATACTTACAGCAGTTCCACCTCAACATCAAGTATAAAACTAGAAGTACCAAATGAGTTGTTGATTGCCTCATCCGACCTCCAGTTGTGACACTCACCATGGTGCTAGACTCTTGTGGCCATGAGACCTCAGGATGGCCCCACCTTTATGAGACATACCCTGACTTCTCCACCACCTATCGAATGTTGGGAGCAAAGTCAGGGGTCGCTAATTTCCATCTTCAGGACGGGTCGTAGTGCCATGTGGGCCATCTCTGATTTCCATCAAGCGAGCGTGCAAATCTGATTTGGGAAGTTCACTACAGTCAGATGGCAGGACACTTTGGCATCGAAAAGACAGTGGCAATTCTGCAAAAACATTTCTACTAGCCAAAAATTCGACAGGATGTCGGCAAGTATATCAGGTCCTGCACTTCCTGCGTTATTTCCAAACTGACCACTAAGAAACATGGCATATACACCCCTCTTCCTACTCCTGACAAGTTGTGGGAATCCATCTCAATGGACTACATGTATGGCCTTTCATCCACCAAGAGGAGAAATGACTGTGTTTTGTGGCTTTTGATCGCTTTTCCAAGATGGTGATTATGGCTCCCTGAAAGAAGAGCATCACAGGAGAGGCCACTGCCAAGCTCTTCTTTGAATGAGTATGGGTACATATTTGGATCCCACAAACCATTGTCTCATATCAGGATAGTCGGTTCCTCATCACATTTTGGTCAAGCCTCTAGTCACTGTTGGATACCAAGCTCACAAATCCACTACCTTCCACCCCCAGATAAATGGCCAAATTGAGGTCGTCAATCGGATGATCGTGCATATTCTACAAATGTAAAATTCCAAGCACCCCCGCACATGGGATGAGAGTCTTTCCTATGTCCATCATAGCTACAAATGAGCCCTGCATAGCTCAACTGGCCACAGACCCTTTCAGGTGGGGTTGGGATTCCAACCATTGGGCCCCATGGATGTTGCACTACCCTTGGTGACTACCTCGACCTACTTGTCCCCTGCTCCACCTGAAGCTGAAAAATCCACCCGATTCATTGAGTAGATCCAACACATCCACCAACAGGTTCCATATATTTTACAGAAGTCCAATGCCAAGTACAAGCAGTGCCATGATCAACATTGGGTGCCACATAAGTTTCATATGGGCAACAAAGTATGGTTGCACTTGCAGAAAGAATTCCTTATAGGGCCCCATCAAAAGCTTCGCCCACTCCTCTATGGGTCGTACATCATCATCAAGGGTGTGGGTGACAATTCTTTTGAGCTCAACATTCCCCATTTCCTTGGCCTGCACCCAATATTCAACCTGGCCCTCCTTCGGCCATATTTCCCACCATTATTAGACACCTAAGAGACAGCAGAGTAGTTGAAACCAACATAGCTCAATCCTGACTGCATGAAATAGGAATTTAGTGATCAGATTGTGGACACATATTTCAAGGGCACTAGATAGCAAAGGATCCAGCTTTATCGAGTTGTCAAAGTAGGGCAACTCCTGCACCAAGGCAAGTGGCTAACCCGAGGCCAAATTCAGCAAAAATTTCCTCATCTGATGGGGGGACTCAAAGCAATAAATACCATTGCTTCCTAAGGGGGGAAGATCGATCCAGATGGATTTTGGTGGCCTCCCACCTATTCCAATGGGTTCATTTTGGCAGTTTTCCATTTTGGCAGTTTGTTTCCAAGTTTTCTGGTCCCTGACTTATGGGGTTGTTTTGAGGCCATAAACAGCGTTTTTAGGGCTCGCCACAATCAAATTGGTGGGTAAGTTAAATTATGATGGTAACATATGTATTCCTCGAATAGAACTTTCCAACAAGCTATTGTGGTCCTAAAACGAAGATCATATGCAAAAGTTACGACCCTGGGAAGTTGATGTACTAGCTTACCCCAACGTGACCCACATGACTTTTGGCACTTCATCTCCTAGGGTTAGGTTTTTGGATTTCTATGGTTTTGGAATTCATTTTTATTGTAAAAATGACTTTATAGCCTCATTGTAATCATCTTCTTGCGAATGAGCGCAGTCGTCACATCTCTTCTCAGAGATAAGCCTCCACCATTCCTGCAAGCTTGTTTTCCGCTGCATTTTACAGTTTCAGTTTATTTCCTTATTGAATAGAAACCAATTTTACTGTATCTTTGTTATTATGTGTTAAGAATATTTTAATAATCTGTATTCATTTCGTTCTGCTCATAAAATCTAGATCATTACTTGACGATAGCTTGATCTCAAGTCAATCTTTGAAAAGATTCTCGCACCTTTCAGTTGATCAAACAAATCATCAATTTTGGGTAAAGGATACTCATTCTTTATGGTAACCTTATTAAGTTGCCTAAAATCAATACATAGCCTTAAGGTTCCATCCTTATTCTTCACAAAAAGAACTAGGGCTCCCCAAGGTGACACACTTGGGCGTATATAGCCCTTTTTTAACAACTCTTCAAGTTGCATATGTAACTCCTTCAATTCTGGTGTACCCATTATGTATGATGTCTTGGACATTGGGGCAACTCCTCGTACCAAATCAATAGAGAAATCAATGTTTATATTGGGTGGGAATCCGGGAATTTCTCTAAAAATGTCTCCAAAATCCCTCAAGACCGGATGGTCTTCAATGCTTGCCACTTTATCTTTGGCTGCCTCCTCCATATGGGCTGCAAATATTTGACATCCCTTCCTAAAGCTCTTCTTCAACTGCATAGTTGAAATCTCTCTAACAGCTACAACTCTTGGAATGCCTTGAATCTTGCCTTGCTTCCCTTCCTCATCAAGACATGTGATGGCCTTGTTGTAATAGTCTAGGATAGCATGATGTTTTTCCAACCAATCCATGTCAATTAGACAATCATATGAACCCAATGGTATGATGTTTACATCTAGCTTTTTGTTGAGTCCATCCATGTCTATTTGACAATATTTAACCAATTCATTGATATTTCTCTTAGGCCCTGTAGCTAACTGAACTAACCAATATTTCTTATGCTTGCTTCTTTACAAGTGAAATCTTTCAACAATGTTAGCATTTATGTAACTATAGCTAGCTCCGGAATCAATTAAAATTGTTATGGGATGGTTGTCAATCTTACCTTCCACTTCGATCATGGGGGATTGATATTCTACCTACTTGTTGTCTGTTAGGCCCATGATATGACTGATTTTATGACATTAATTAGATCCTTTTTTCCGAATGTCTATATGTATTTTCATGTTTTGAAGAAGTTTTTGAAGAGTTTTTGTGTCAAAACGCTATGATCCACACCAGGGATACATAAATCATTTTTTGCAATGATTTTGAGTTTAAATCAGTATGTTTTTATGATCCCAAGAGACTAATTCATGTTTTTTATGTCACAGGGAAAAATCACAGCTTGTTTTTTCTTCCGGCACTCAGTCTGGTACTCCATCCAGCACTCAATCCGGTACTCCATTCGGCACTCAGTCCGGTACTCCATCTGGCACTCCGTCCGGCACTCTGTCCTGCACAAAAACGATGGGAGATTTGGCAGTTATGGTATTGGCGACCAGCGATGGGTGAATCAGAGAGATGGGTTTTGCTCGTGCTCGTGGCCTCCAGCTATTGAACTCTTGACAACTCGATTTGGGTTGTTATGTTGGGCGATTATTAGCTCGCTTCATTTCGACAATTAGAGCATCATTAATGTAATTTACTATTTTTAGAAGAGGTTTGACCCTCTAGTGGTCAACCTCTCAGTTTGTAAAGCTTATAAATACCACCTTAGTGGTCATACAATAGTTAAGAAGTCATGTGTTAGAGACAAAGACGATTTTAGCTCTGTTTTGCCATTTTCGTTTTGCCAAACTGTGTAAAACCTATGTTTTTAAGTTTTAATGGTGAAATCGCTTTGTTGAGTTCGTGGTGTGCATTTGAGGACTGACCACAATTTATTGGGGGGGGCACCAACAGTCTGGGTAACTATTCTATGGATTTGCTTGTAGATTGAGTAGCATAGATGTCTTGTTATTTTATTTTTCGTATATGAATTGTTATTTTACTTCTTTGTTATATAATTTGATGTTTATGATTTAATTGTTTTAATTTAGTTTTGCAAGTTGATATGAAGGATCTTGTTAATATGAAATGACTTTGTAGATAGTAGAAGCAAACTTGCAAGATTAGGCACTAACCCCCTGTTTGATTAGATGATAGATTAAGCTTTTTTTATGTTGAAATAGAGTTTAAAATAGAGTTTAAAACAGAGTTTTAGAACAGAATTTTAATTCATGCTTTCTTTAACAAGGCTTCGGTGGATGGATAATGTTACCTTTAGTTTTTATTTGCAGATTTCTTATTCAATTGTTATTTAGTCTTTGCTTAACTAGTTGTTAATTAATTTGCTCATTTGTTTACTTGTCATATGCTAGAATGATGTCTAATTTCTATTTATAAGTATTTCTCTTTTTGAAATTTGGATTGTCAAAATAAGGCTAGTTTAGTTTACTTCATGCAATTTATTTCTTAGATCTACGTTGCAATTTCAATTTGTAGTTAATGATTGAATTTAGTTATGAGTTTGCTTACATAGTATGGAGTGCAATTGAATTTCATAATCTCTTTATAACTATTGATGATTAATGCATTATTAAAAATTACATGGATATGTAGGATAATTGATGGTGTTTCCGTAATGGCTAAGTTCTCACTAGATTGCCTAATTCACACTTTTCACTTTTCTATTGAAGTCAATATAGAGTTTATCCCTCTTGAATTATCTTTCATTGTTAAGAGCCATCGTGGTATTATAAGACACCGAAGACATTCACACAACCATCAACACTATATTTGAGTTTTCATAGATTAGAAGATAGTTTTCTTGCTTTCATAGATTAGAAGATAGTTTTCTTGCTTTCATAGCTTAGGAGATAGTTTCCTTGCTTTTGAAGGATAGATAGTCTTTTGCTTTGGTAGATTAAGGGATAGTTTGCTTATCATAGAGATTAGTTGTTAATTGCTTCTATTATCATAATGCTTTCAATTTAGTAGATTTCCTTTTGTAAATTAGAAATAGTTGTGAAGATTAGTTTAAGAATAGAGTTCACTTGTTTCTTATCTTAGTTAGTTGCTTATTGAGTAGTTTTAATTATTTTACTTGTTGTAGAAGTTATCCTAGGTTAGTTAGTTGTTTACTTTCTTTAATAAGTTAGTTTCTTACTTGTCTATTCTTGCTTTGATAGTGTAGTTGCTTGTTTATTTTCTTGCTTTCATAGGATAGTTGCTTATTGAATTTAAGTAAGATAGTTGAAATAGTTTGTTGTTGCTATTTTCTTATTAGATGAATAGTTTGCTTTGCTTATTGTTATGATTCAGTTAGTTTGTTTTAAGTAGGGTTTTCATTTGTTTTCTTAGAACTATCCATCGATCCTTGGTCCAAAGGTTACTTAGGGTACATAGTTTGAGTTCCTTAGTAGGGTTTGATCATTAGTAGTCTTTGCTTGAATAGATTAGCCCTTAGATAGCCACTTCTTTATTTAGACTCTACTACTACCAGCCCTTCTACCTTGGCATATATATAGCTCGTTGGAAATCTCTCCCCGGTTTCTTTTATTTTTTCTATACACCTTATTCCTGTTTTTTTTGCTGCCAAAAAATGTTGTTTAGGCCCTCAAAATCGCTCTACAAGTTGAAGACCTTCAAAAATCACAAAATTTCATAGAAAATTGATTGTTTTTACTATTATAACAATCTTTTACTTTGAGTTTTCGATCTCAGAATTGGAAGAAATCTCAATCTTTGATCTGTTAAACCTTCCCTAGGCCCGAGGATCAATCTTCATCGTTGATTGTTGACTCGAAGAAATCCAAGTCGTCCAATCTCTAACATTTGAACTCCATCAACGATCAATGATTGATGATTCCTTTCAGAAATCCATGTCTTTCTCATAGATTTTGTTGAGCCCCAATCATGGGCCATCAACCATCGACCATTTCTCTTAGCAAAGCAATTTTTTCCCACAAATCTCATCAAACCCAAATCATCGACGAATTCCCTTGGCAAACCAATTTGTTTACAAATTCCGTCAAACCCAGATCATCGGAGATTAACCATCGACCATCTCTTGGCTAACGTGGCAACAATGTTGATGTGACATGACACGTAGATGTTGATGTGGCATGAAACATGGATCTGAAATGATACTTTGGATTATGTGGCATGACATGTGGATGATGATGTGGGCATGAGGACACGGATGTGGAAAGACATGTCATCCTCCTCTTTCCTTTCATCGGTGATCAACAACTTCTCTTGAATGAACTGAACACCTCACTAAATCTTTCAACTCTCAATCATTGGCCATAAGTGATCGAAGATTTCCTTTGGACTCATGAAGCCTTTCTCCAAATTCTATCGACCCTCGATCATTAGCCATCAACGATCGAAGATTTTCTTTGTTCGAACCAAACGCTTCACCAAATTTATCAATCCAATCATCGACCATCAGCAATTTCTTTTGGAAAACTTAAAACTTTTTGCAAATCTCATCAATCTGACAATTGCCCATCGACGGTTTCTGTTGGCGAACTCTAACACTTAGAAATTTTTTACCAAATCCCAGATGAATCTAGGCTACCAATCTCCCATTCGAAAATATTTTGATTGTTGATCCATCGAATTTCACCCAACTCTGTTAATGAGTCTCAATAATCGATTTTCTCTATTTTCCATGCTACAAAATAAAATCCTGACCATCGATCGGCTCCAATTCACAAACTTTGAAAAATTATTAGTTTTTAATCAATTTAAGATGAACCTGGGTCGTCGATCTCAAAGTTAAACATGGTCTAGGTTGTTGATTCATCAAACTCTCCCGGCTCCTTTAACCACCATTAAAACATAAATTCAACTTTCCAAGAGATCTACAACCTACATATTAGCGCACTTGATCATCTCTTAGACGGATATGAGGGGAAATTTCGACTCAAATTTGTTAATAAATTTGGGTATTTCACTCTAGGCTCACCAATTTCCACAAATTCATCATAGATTAAAATATGTAACAATAAATTTATTCAAATTCACACTGGGTTTTTCCCATATGGGTCCAGTGTTGAACTTAAGTTGTGATACCACTTTGTAACTCACCCAGCCCCAAGTTGGGTCATGCTACTACTAAAATGACCCAATTAAAATTTTCTGATATCAAATCTAGATGCATAAATAATACACAACATGACATTCAAACTCATGCAATTGCCCATACTAATTAAAAACAAAAATACAACTACTTTAACTGTGCACTGTAGCAGCTAAGAAAAAGTAGAAACATTCAATCACATAAATGGAAATTCATATGCATCATTCTACTCACAACAAGTAGCATTAACCAAAATAACTCAGAGTAAAACGCACAACATTTATAACAACATTTAACATAATTAAACACAACAAATAAGAACACATATCTTATGGAATATGCAACCCGTTGTAGAGGACGTACATTCCTCCCAATCATAGACTTGTTTTTTCAAATTCTCAATGACAAGTCGCCCTGAGCTAAGGATATGTATCCACGAGAGATGATGGTCCCTAAGGCTGGCTACAGTCCCCCTCTCAACAGTCAATTCCCACAACTAATTCCAGTCCACCAACTCTCTTCCCCATAACCTACACAACCTAAGGGATGGGATCCCCCTTCATTGCTCATAGTCCCTCAGGCCTTCCCACTCCCCTCTAGAGCTTCCTACACAAGTTGGACAACAAATCTTTCTATTGGGACCTCAGGAATTTTATAGTTGCAAAAATAATTCACACAACAATAAAACACTTGCTTCTCTTGACAAATTTTGAATAGAATATTGTGCACAGACCCCATGGCCTCTTTTCCCATGAAATTACAGCTCCAACTAATTAAAAACATAAATACAACTACTTTAAATGTGCATTGTAGCAGCTAAGAACATGTAGAAACATTCAATCACATAAATGGAAATTCATATGCATCATTCTACTCACAACAAGTAACATTAACCAAAATAACTCAGAGTAAAACACACAACATTTAACATAATTAAACACAACAAATAAGAACACTTATCTTATGAAATATGCAACCCGTTGTAGATGATGTACATTCCTCCTAATCGTAGACTTGTTGTTCCATTTCTCAACAACAAGTCACCCTTGAGCTAGGGATATGAATCCACGAGAGATGGCAGTCCCTAAGGCTGGCTACAGTCCCCCTCTCAACAGTCAATTCCCACAACTAATTCCAGTCCACCAACTCTCTTACCCACAACCTGCACAACCTAATGGATGGCATCCCCCTTCATTTCTCATAGTCCCTCAGACCTTCCCACTCCCCTCTAGAGCTTCCTACATAGGTTGGACAACAAATCTCTCTATTGGGACCTTAGGAATTTTATAGTTGCAACAAGAATTCACGCAACAATAAAACGCTTGCTTCTCTTGACAAATTTTGAATAGAATATTGTTCACAGACCCTACAGCCTCTTTTCCCATAAAATTACAGCTCCAAACAACCACCATACATGCCCATTATGGATGATGTTGGTGTGCAGTGGGAAGACCCGAGGTTGAACATTAATTCACCAACAAAACCCTCAGATATTGCCCCTTTTGACATCACCTGCAAGTAGGTGAAGTCTCACCCGAGGTATCTATGGGGACTGCAGGAACCAGGTTTCTGCAGTCCTGAAGGGATGGGAGGCATTCATCATAACCATCACACTTAGCATTTGTTCATTATATGTTATATCATGTGCACAGAATCATTGGAACATATAACATATCAATATTAACCATACATTATATGCGTGCAATAAACAAAACAATAAACACATCATAACACATATACACTAGGACCCTAGGATGGGCTATGTCCACAACTAACGACTTCTTATAATATTCATAATTATCTCTTACAAAATATATACACTACGCTCATACATTATGCCCTTGTCGTTCTCCTATCTCTCTTCACTCTTACATTCGCACAAAAAGTGTGTACTTAATACTCCTCACTCACTCACATGTTATTATCATTCACTATTCAACTCATATGTTTTCAGTAATTTCTAAGTTATTTATCTATCCCAACCCTTACATATTTAATATAATTACATTAGGGCTTATCCCTTTTCGATGGACCAAAATGCCTAACGACTTACAATTGTCTTCCTTCCTTTACGCGCGTTGAACTTGAAATTGCATCAACTCCCTTTCCTTCTTTTGTGCATGCTATGCGCAATTCCAAAAATTGGTCCCAAAAGTCATGTCCCAACATGCCCCCAATACTCACCCGTGGCTCATCCCGAGCCACTCAGTTCTTTTGTTGTGCTCCCTTCAATGTCGCAATGAGCTTCTCAAAATTCTCCTTTGCAGTCGATCTTCTCCTTTTCTTGTACTTCTTGCACCGCAGTATCATCTACCATCTGTGCAGTAATAGGGTTCTTCAACTTCTCTGTATTGTCTTGTCTTGCTTGCTTAACAATGCCATGTGCAGCTGCAATTTCTTTCGTTACCCTGAATGCTTACTCCTGCAGCAGCTCAATATTTTGATCAAGATTTTGTTGTCCTGCTCAAATTTGGTTTATCTCTTGGTGTAGATACATATTATCCACTATGGCTTCCATTCTCTCTATGGGTGGCAGAGTGCTCATAGTGTCTTTGATCTTCTGCCTCTCCTCTTGCGCACTTTGTAACCTCTAGTCTAATGTTTGTAGCTCTCCATTCTCTAGTAACTGAGTCCATACTTGTGTTCTTTCTTCATATAGCTTTGCACATTCTTCATCCAATCTCTCTATGCTCTCCATGGTGGTCATTGTTGTCTTTTCCCTCTGCTCCCTTTCTTCTGGTGGAGTACTTGGGGTTTTGCATGCTTCCAATTCTACTTTTTTCATGTCGAAGCCCTGAATGGCTTCGCTTATCTTCATTACCTGCTCTTCCAAAGGAGTACCTTCTTCCATTTGCACTTCTGGTATATTGTTCTATACCTCTTGCATGAATCATTTCAACCTTTCTATTATTTTTTCAACCTCATCCCGCTCCATCGTGAGTTTGTTGTACTATGTGTGTAAGGATTCATTGTCCTCATTCACTTTGGCCAAATCCATAGAAGTCGACTCTGCGCGCAACTGAATTTATTATGTGACACTTGTCTGCAAGTTGTGTAACATGCTCATGGGTAAATGAGACAAAACTAAGTCAATATGACTTAATGATTGTGCTCACTCATGTATCTTTGTCGTGGGGAACTTTATAGCCCCTGTTGATATCTTCATTATTCGACTCTCTGTTGATGTTGATGGTGGTTGCGATGTTGTATATTGTGACTTTGTCATCTTTGTTGTGCTCTCAATATATTCCTGTTATGTCATTTAGACTGGTGTTATCCGGGTTGACTCCAAATTCTAGCGTAGCTTAGCTATCTGTGCCTGCACATTCGAGTGCATTTCCTCATGTTTCTGCACAGCTCGCAAAAATGCTTCTTCCATTAAATCCTTCACTTTATCTTCAGTTTTATCTAAGTCATCCTCAGTCAAGGCTTGGATCATCGTTGAAGGCTTTCCTCTTCTTATGATTTTTTTTTTACCATTCCTTTGGATGCTCTTTTCTCTTTTCTCTAACGGGTGGTGTTGTTTCAGTGTTTCCTGCATCGTTGCCTTGTTCTTCCTACTCCTATTCTTCTTCTTGATCTTTCTTTCTCTGGTTTTTGTGTCTCCTTCTCTGGTTGTTCTGTATCCTTCTAGGTTGTTTCTATCTCTAGGATTTTCCACTCAGCTTCCCATTCGTTTACAATCTTGTTGATGGCTTGTTCTATCAACCTATAGTGAGTCGACAATCATCGCTGATGAAGATCCCTCTTTCCTTGAAAATGCATATGGTGTGGCCCTGCCTTGAATCGCACAATATATTTTTATGCTTCCACTATATAAGGTTGAATGTGCGATGTATCCTCAATGCATTATCAGATTGTCTCCTTGTAGACATAGAAGCTGAGGTTGTTTTCCGTCTGTCTTTTCTTGTGTGCAGTATGCCACAATGAAACAGACCTTGCTACCAAGTATGGTTTTTTCATACCTTTCAGGAACCGCGTCTCTTCTGGTTCCCTTCATGCAAACAATTCTATCAAAATTAATAATTATGCATAATGGAACTCCGTTCCTTTCTCCTATGCCTCCCTGCAGTCACTTAAAAAATGATTCATGAGAAATATTTCCAAGTTCATCATCACTCCTGCTACACACTTATCCACTACTATTTCAACTCCTTCTATCACCTTATCTTTGTGAAATTTCCTAAGTAATTTGCAAGCCATCACTTGCGTTGCAAATTTTACTGTATCATCGTTGAAACGCGTGACGTCTAGTATGCACGCTCCTATGTGTGTGCCATATTTTTCCTTCATTCTTCCTGCTAATTCTTTTTCCTGTGTCTTGTTTGTGAATAATGGTTGAAGGTCTTCCCATGCTGATGGAAATCATGTAATCCACGCAATCAATTGTGTGTCAATCGACACTGCCTTGTCCAACCATATAAATCATTCATGGACACAACTTAACAATAACTTGACGTTGATGTTGATCTATATGCTTCTGCCAAAATGAGGGATCTCCAACAGGTTCAGTATTCATGTTCTTTGCAGTTCTGTGGCTCGACTGTGATTATAAGTGAATCTGGGCTCGATGATGTGCACAGGTAATTCTCTAGTGTTAATTTTGGAAATTTGTTCAGATCTGTCAGGTCATGGCTTGAAAACCTTAGTCTTCCTATGGTACCCAACATATCTCCTTTGACAGTGACCCCAGGTGGAATCACGAATGTAACAAGGTCATACTTCACCTCTTTTTGTAGTATGAATTTCTTGGTTGTAGGCTTTCTAGGTGGCACATATGCTTTGGGAAATCTTTCCAAGCTTGGATATGTTGCTTCCTCTCTCGATATTTATTCCTACACTGGCACTACTTCCCAATTAGTGAGAGGTTTCTTCATTACTGATGTGGAAGCTCATGTCTTTGGTGGAACCATGACTTTCTGTACTTTGATTCGGTCTGCAATACACTCGGCCCTCTCTTTCGTAAGCTCTGGCTCTTCTTTGGCTCTTTGTTCTCTACAAATGTCAAGCAAAAATAACCCGTACTCATCGCCCCATGTTCTTTTTTTATATGTTGTTGTCAGTTTTTATCTTCCTCTTCGTGTCCAAAATTCCCGGTCCCATTTGATTGTATTCACATTCAATTCCTTCCATATTCTGCATTTAATTCATATATTTCGATGGATCATGGTTCAGATTCTCCAACCTGTCAAGATCTTCGTCGTCACTTTTCATTTGTGACTATGCTTTCCCATCATCTTCCCATGATGTTTTCTCTTTAATTCATTTTTCGTCTTCTACACGGGTCTTTATCCTGGTTCTTCAATTCTCCTTTCTTCATGTAGTTTAATTTTTCTTCCTTTCCGCAACATTTTCTTATTCATATTTGACTCTTTGAACAATGCCCAATTTATAACTTTATCTCTTCAAATGTTTATCGTATCTTGCCTCAAGCTCTTTTATTTATTTTTCTTTTATTTTTCTTTTCCTCTATAGTACAATATAATAAAAATATCATGGTACACATATTGCACTCAGACTAGTGCGCAGAAGCACGATTGTCCATATATAGTTTCAACCGACTACCATTTACGAGCCCTTCCATGGTTTCCCCATTCAATTTCTCCAACTAAATAGTGCATGCTTATGTCACAAATATTATCACATACAAACCCAACCAGTGCATTTAGAACTTTCCAGGGTGCTATAAAAATTTGTTGTCATGGAGAAAAACCGACACCCATATGGAACTTCTTATGTTTAATATGTTTGTCATGCCATGCCTTTTTGCACGTTTTCTACACTTGCTAATGAAATCCCGTGACGAAGCAGTATTCGTCCAATTCCACTAACTCTGACATTATTTTCTCTACTATGCCAGAATTTGTGAGCTTTGTTAGCATAACAATGCACAGACTCAACACAATGAATTCCATGGGCAAAAATACTTCCTGGACATATACTAATCGGAATGGTGTGTGTCCTATCAACTTTTTACATGTAGTTGTATATGCCCATAGTACTGCGGGAATCCTCAAATCCCAGTCATCTTGATTTACATTACATATCTTCATTAGCGCATGCTCCAAGATCTTGTTAAACACGTCCACAATTCCATTCGCCTGAGGATGATAAGTTGTGCTCTTCTAGTGGTGAATTTGAAATATTTTTGTTAAAGCAACAATCATTCTATTCAAGAAATTTGTTCCCTGATCACTCATAAGGATTCTCGAACATCCAAACCTCGTAACAACATTCTTAAAAAGAAATCATGAAGTAGTCTTCACACTACAATATCTGATAAGTTTTTTTTCAACCCATTGGGTCAAATAATATGTCACAGTGATTATATATCTTTCTCCTGACCTATTTGTTGGTGGGTTGATCGGTCCAATGAAATCAACTTCCCATTTATCACAATCCTGCAATGTAACCTTCAATATTAAAGGCATATCATCTCTTCTAGATGGCTTTCCAACTCTCTGACAGACATCATAGGTCTGACAGAACTCCTTAGCGTCCTTATGAAGGGTGGGCCACCAAAGTCCCGCGTGAAAAATATCCTGAGTCGTTTCTTTCCCTGCATAGTGACCTCCCGCAACTCCTTCATGTGCCTATGATAATATCATAGGCCTTTCATTCTCCAATACATATCATCGAAAAATGCAGTTTGCTCTTAACTTATATAAATTCCTTGCTAAGAGCTGATAATTATTTGCCTTTGCTACTAATTGTTTCTTTTATGTAGTTGTAAATTCAGGTGGGGCTACTCATGTGCTCAAGAACTGGACAATATTTGTGAAACAATCATCGACCATCTATACTATGAACAAATGCACATCTGATACGTTTTCATCCAAATTTACTGCATCTTCCTATGTTAGTATGCACAAAAAATTACCAGGTCCTGAGTTCAATTTCTCTAGTTTCACAATCACTTCAAAGTCATACTCCCAAAATAGTAATATCCATCTGCATATCTTCCCCCCAACACTGGCTTACTGACTAAGTATCTCAACATAGAATCATCTGTATACATCTTAAAATGTGATCCTAGTAGATAATGCTTAAACTTCTATAGTGCACACACCATTTCCAGTCCTTCATGCTCTGTAGTAGTGTAATTTTGTTCATTATTCGACAACTTCCACATGGAAAATGCAATGGGATGGTCTAAAAATCCTTCCCCTAAATGAGTTAGAAATGTGCTTAACACTATAGATGATACATCTACATGGACATGAAATTCCTTCTTCCAATCTGGAAATGCTAAAATCAGCGCAATAGCCAATTTTTGCTTCAAGGTATCCAAACTTTGCTGACATTCCTTGTTTCATTGAAACTTGACCTCTTCTTCAACAATTTTTCCACAGGGGTTGTGACCTGTGTGTATCCCCTAATAAACTTTCGGTAGTACCTCATATGAGCCAATGTTGCTCATAGTTTTCACACTAACATAGGTGGTGGAAAATCAACAATAACAACAATCTTCGCAGGATCAACCAAAAGTCCTTGTTTACATACTACATGACCCAACAGGATACCAAACGATGCGTAGAAAATGCACTTCTTCAAGTTCAAAGAAACATGGAATTTTTTACATCTATCCAACATCAAGCACATAGTTTCAACATGGTGTTTTAGCAAACTGAACACTATCTAATTATCCAAACATACTTCTAGGAATTTATGAATGAATTCTTTAATAGTTGCGACAACAACTCAAGAAAATATTGTCGGTGCATTTTTCAACCCAAACGGCATGAATCTATACTGATAGCATCCCCATTATGTCACAAATTTTGTCTTATTCCTATCTTCATGTGCAATATTAATCTGGTGATATCCAGAGAATTCATCGATAAATGAGTAAGCTTCATGTCCTCCTACATTCTCCAAAACTTCATCTATAAACAGAGTAGGAAATGGGTCATGTAAGCAAGCATCATTCAATTTCCGTAGATCCACACAAATTCTAATTCCACTTGTTTTATTGTCCTAAATCACAATCGGACTAATCCATTCTAACTCTGTGATAGGTTCAATAATCCCGACTTCCAACAATCAATCTATTTCTGCTTTCACTTTCTACTTATATATTGGGTTCAATTGATACGGTCTCTGCTTCACTAGCTTGGCATATGGCTTCAAAGGAATATTCATCTCCCCTAGCTCCCTAGTAATCCCTTTCATTTATGAGAATGTAGTCAGAAAAAGATCCTGGTATTCAAGCAGTAAATCAACAATCTTCTTGATAGTTTCTTCGTTCCAATAATCTCCAATGTTTGCAAACTTTGGATTATCCTTTGTACCAATATTCACTTTGTGCATTTTCAACGGCTATGCATACTCGACAGATTCAAGCTCGTGACCTTCTACTGTGTATTCTCTTTGGGTTTCTAGTATTTTCAAATTCCTCGGGTTTTCGTCCTACTGGTCTTCTCCAACAACATTATAGCATTCCAAAACATGTTGAACAGATGTAGAATATCTGGGTGCACTACATAAGGTTGTTGGTATCTTTGAATCTTTTGGTGTAAACCTCTTGGTCTTTATAATTTGCAGAGTTGTGTCTACCGAAGGGGTATTGTCTTCAAACTGGAAAGTTACCTTAAAGTTGTGAGTCAAGTCTTCCCAATATGTTGTTCCTCTACGTACTTCCAGATCTAAATACTAGTTCTTCAAGATTGTATCCAAGGTGTGTACAAATAATTTTGTCCATTCCTACTTAGGTATTGAGCTCCATGTCTCAGTGCACTGTGTAAGATGATTTATAGGAAAATGCAATCCAGTATACTTCTGCACGGAATATTCAGTTTGTTTTCTGAACCTAACATGTAACAGCCTTATGCATTGCTACCAATTTTCTATTCTATCCTTATGTGCAGCCCACCATCTTACAGGAGTCACTTTCAACGCAATATATAAAGCTAGAAATCTTTGTTGATTTAGTATCTATAATTCAAATTCTCTTGCAAAAATATATACATCTGTTAGTCCATCATACTTCGGGGGATCACATACCTCAGCTCCAATCCAGTGTAATGTGCAGGTAATATGAGCACATCTCCTTGTAGATACTTCATGCAACCTTCATTGCCAATGTTCCAGGGCTTCTTCTGAATCCGATGCACAAGAACTAATACTTCACCAACTGAGTATGCCTTCAACAGTAGGATTAATATAGTCATCCATTCACATGGTCATACTTTAAAGGTTATCAAGTTATTTGCCCTTTGTTGGTTTCACATATCATCTTCCTTTTGTGGGATCCAATGGCATAGTATCTCACAAGTCTGCTACTTCAAAGATCATTTGTCTCTTTTTCAGATCAATAATGATCTGGCTATCAAAATCCCAATCGATTCCAAGCAAATTCGGATAAGGTTTGCTAGCATCAACTATCTCAATTACTTCAAAATATGTTGTGTTGCACACTCCATCGATGTTAACATTCATCCCTATCAGTCTTCCAATCGGAACAATCTTATGCTCATTTTCTAGCCTCAACTGAATTGGTGACCAGATCAACTTTGGTTTTCCCATCATTTCCCATGTTTGTTTTGGAATGACATTCACATCAGATCCCATATCCAATATGATATTATCCATATCAAAGTCTCCTACTTACGCATTAAGTCAGAATTCCCTATTTGTCATTTTCTTGCGATATCCTTGGTTAACTTCTCATTGTGCACTAGGTTATTCTTTATCTTGCGTGCACTGGTTGATCATCCCACGCAGTGAGTTAAATGCAGTTTCATCCTTCATTGTTTCTAAACAACTCTTTAAGAAACTTTTTAGAGTACTTACCTTCTCACTTGTCCTTTCTGTCATCAAGTGGTCATAGGCTAGAGGCATGTCATACACAGGTTGCGAAGTCGATGCTACCCATTATGTTTCTAGTAGTAGCTTCCTTGCTTGCTTGTATGTGTCTCTCTCTCTTCATGGGTCAAACATCGGAGTAGGTTATGTTGCTTTCCTGACCCACTGGTCAATCTGAATTCCTTGTTTTGTCACATCATCTCATGTTCTTGCTCCTCCACGTGTAACTGTTTCTACCCGTGGTTGATCGTCACACTCTTCTACTGCTATCATCTGAACATTTTGTTTCCTCTTTTCCTGCCACTTCGCAATCAGCTACAAATAGTATTTTGTTGCATGATCCATTTGTCTACAGTATGTGCACATTGTACAAGGTTTCTATCAATATTACGCCAAATTCCTAGGTTGGTTACAGTTATAGCATATAATTGATCCTCTTCCTCTGTTGAATCCTCCTTTGCCTCCTTGATTATAGCTTCTTGGTGTATTATATTGTTGTACCCCTCCTTTTGTTCCTTCTTCCCCTTGAACTATGTATGCATCCACGGTGCGTTCTCTCATGAGATTTAGTGCACGACACTTCTTTTTGTCAGGTCCTATTGACTTAAAAAAATTACAAAATAATTTCTTGGCAGTGCTCTGATACTTCTGCATCAAAGGACAGGCGGTTGGATGATGACCCATTGTTCTGTATATCTCACAATATACTCCTCCTCTTGGTGCCAATGGATTTGGGGTTCCTATAGCTAAATATTATCTAAAATCTAGACCCTCATTCTTATGATACCCTTCTTTTCTACATGTGGTATACTAGACTTCTTCGTGCTTTTCTTTCCCTTTAGCAAGCTTTTGCAACTAAATTGTCAATGTTGCTAATTGCGACTGAACCTGAGCCATCCCTACGCCATTTTCTCCTACAGGGGATGCTTCCAACTTCATGGCAATCTCTAGCGCTTATGACTGCGATGTAATCTTGTGTTGCATCAAGGGGCATTGTATATGTGGTAAAAATCTCACAATGAACCATTCCCTATACTTCTCATCTAGAATTTGGAAGGTCAATCGATCCATCAATATCTTGAATCTCTAATAAAAATCCCAAATTGATTCATTCTGCAGCTACTTGATCTCTTTCAGCTCTATAATACACTATGACTCAGACTTCGATTTCTGGAATTATTTTAACAAGGCTTGTCTAATGTCTACCAACGTTCTAGCTTGTCCCGCAGGCATAGTGGAATGATACTTCATATACTAGAGTAATGAGCGGTCTCATAATTTCATCACTAACTGCACTATCTTCGTATCGTCATCCTGGATGTTCTTCATGATCGATATTGTTTCACAGAAAAACAAGTGTTGTTATGGATCTTATGTCCCTTCTTCATGAAAGATAGGCATTCTCAATGTGAGTTCTACCCTTGCCATGGCGTACTGCATAGTATTCTTCGTCAATGTCACCAATTGATTATGGGTTGTTGCACTAATTCCACTACTCTGACTACCTTTACTATTATCCTTTATTACCTCACTAACTACAAGTTTTGACAATAAATTTTCATATCTCAAAGACTGACACGGGGTTGTGGGTTCGACACAGAGTTTGGACTGAGTTGGGATACTGGGATGTGATGGATCTCCTTCTGTTGTACTGAGCTGACGATCTTTTTCCTTTTCCTCTATGCAAAATATTCCTTCGATCTGGAGTGTTACACATGTGTCTCTTTCCTCAACCTCACTGTGTTGCTCTTATCTATCAGCCATAGTCCTCTTCCTACTATACCGAAATATTTTTCCACTGCGCAACACTCCAATCTCTTATTTAGTTGCACATTCTTCTTCTCTCAACATTCTCATTCCATTTGTTCCTTATTCATTCTTTCTTGCATCCCTCTTCTACACTCATACCATCCCCTAGTCATCCCCTAGTCCCCCTATGCGTGCGAAGGCGCCTAGCTACTAGGGTGATCATATTCCATCATCATAACCCCCCTATCACACAGTAGCATTTTGATCCAAGTAGAAAATGATTTCAAATATCTTTCGTGTGGACCCCTACAGAAATCTCTTTCAACAACACTATATGGCTGGGTACAATCTATAGCAAACTTAGTAATATAACCCCCTAATACATTATCCAACCAGAAATCAATTGCACGCGAGATCCGATTACTTATAGTATTAACTTACCAAATAAACTCAGGGGTCCAACTCCTTAGAACAATAGTGCATAATGTTATTTTATTTTCAGTTAACCTTTGTAACCACACAACCAAGACTATCGGTAAATCAACAAAGAAAATCTCATGTAAGTTTGTAAATACATACCTCTGTAGCCACTGCTCTGAATTGATCCGCGAGTTCTTATTTTGATCTCTAGAAAACTCGCGCTCCTTTGCCTCTAACCACTATATGATCTCTTCCTTATTCAGCCTCAACATTCCCCTCAATCATAGTTTTCGGTTCTAGAAATAGAACCATTTGTTGGCACGCAGTGGGTAGACCCAGGGTTTAATATTAATTCACCAACAAAAACCTCAGATATCGACCCTTTCGGCATCACTCGCAAGCAGGTGAAGTCTCACTCGAGGTATCTATGGGGACTGTAGGAACCAAGTTTCCGTAGTCGTGAAGGGATGGGAGGCATTCATCATAACCATTACACTTAGAATTTTTTCATTATACATTGTATCATGTGCACAGGATCATCAAACAAATAACATATCAATATTAACCATACATTATATGCGCACAATAAACAGAATAGTAAACACATCATAACACAGATGCACCAAGATTTAACGTGGTTCACCCAGGATGGGCTACATCCACAACAGTCACCTTCTTATATTATTCATAATCATCTCTTACAAAATATGCACACTGCGCTCATACATTATGCCCTTGTAGTTCTCCTATCTCTCTTCACTCTTACATTTGTGCATACAGTGATTACTTAGCTCCTCACTCACTCACATGCTATTATCATTCACTATTCATCTCATATGTTTTTGTTAATTTCTAAGTTACTTATCTATCCCAACCCTTACATATTTATACAATTACATAGGGCTTATTACTTTTCGATGGACCAAAATTCCTAACGTATTACAACTCTCTTCCTTCCTTTGTGCATGATGAACCTAAAAGTGCACCAACTGCATTTCCTTATTTTGCACGCGCTACGCACATTTCCCAAACTAGTCTCAAAAGTCCTGTCCCAACAACTACCTTCAAGCTTCAGCACTCAGAACTCCTTTGTTGTTCAGAAAACTCCATGTAAAAATTGCTCTCCATGCAAAAATGTGAATCCCTAACTATGTCCCCTCTACCCATACAAATTTCCTTCCTTTCTCTTTCTTTCTTGATTCACACTCTTCCCCAAGATGATTGTACTCATCCCCCATGCTCTCAATAACTATGGGATGTGACTTCTCACACCCACCCTCTTACATGAATTCAATGATTAGCTTTGGAAACACTCAATCAAAAAATGGAAGGTCATAGTAAGGATAATTTAAAAATAAAATGGTTTGGGTTTAATAGACATGGGTAAAACCCAATATTTGTCTGTGTCCATCTGCAACTGGCGATACATTCAATTTGTCATATTTTATTTACATCATTTACATATTACATTGCTTGGCCCTCGGACATACATTACATTTACAATATACATTGCTAGTTTGGGGTTTGAAATCGAGGATGTTATAGGAAGGGGCAACAAAGTTTGTTCACGAGGCTCTAAAAGGTGGTGGGGCATTGCAAAGAAAAAAAGGCATCACTAAAGACTCATAATGTCCTTGATGTGTGCGAAAAGTTTTCTTAGGAATGCCCACCTCCTTCATTTGGATTTGGTGGTAGCGCAAGTGAAGATCTAGTATAGTAAAGAACTTGGCACCATGAATCCAATAGATCGTCGATAACTAGGATGGGAAATTTGTATTTCATGGTCAACTTAATAAGAGTATGGAAGTCAAGACACGTGCATTAATTTTATTATTTCTTTAATACCATGACTACGGGGGAGGAGTAAGGCCTAGTATCGGGATGTATGACATCGACCTCCATCAATTCCCAAATAACTTTTTCAATTTCATTATTTTTTGCAAAAGGATATCTATAAGGATGCACATTGGGTGGTTGTTTACTTGGAATTAGGGGAATACCATGATTGTGATCACCATGTAAGGGGGATAATCCATTGGGTGGTTTAAATCATTGATTATGCTTAATTAGGATTAAATTTAAATCGTGGTGAATTGCCTATGGGGAGCTATTTAAAACTTGAATGGAATTGGATTGGGAAATAATGCATGATTGGCATTTGTTTAGTATCTTTTCCATATGGTAAGAACCTATAATTTCTAAGGAGATGGACTTGATACCTTTGAGGGTATGTCGATGACCCTCCTTAGTGAAGCTCATGTACAATTCCTTGAAATCCATGGTAATTGGATCCAATATTAGTAACCATTCAGCTATGAGCACTAAAACATAGCTGCCCATTTCAATAGAAATCACGTGGGATTTGAGATTATCCCCCCATTTGAAGTTTCACATTCTCTCATTTGCCACCTCATTTCATCATACCACCATTAGCTATCATAATTTGAAAATTGTGCATTGCATGGACATAACAATGGGTTTCCTTGATAAAACATGGACAGAAATTTGGGGTTACTTTTGAGGAGGCTCTAGGGTGGGTTCTTCTCAAGGAGGAGGTATGGGGTCTGCTAATTCCAATTTGAAAGTAGTATCCTAAAATATTTCCTATTGGTGGTTAGATCGAGACACATAAATTTGAAATAATTTGTGTCCCTTACATTTGTGCTCTTTGAAATACCTCTTGTAACAATTATAGCCAAGTTTGAGGCATTAGCATTCTACTTTACTTCTTCCCAGGTCAACTTATGGATTTACAAGAGCTAAGAGGGGGAGGGGGAGGGGGACGGGGGGTTAGAGGGAGGTTTGGTCAAGGAATAAAAGGGGGTCTTTTTTTGTGCATTGGCCACTATTTGTGCTTCTCTAGATTTATAGGAGGCTTCCACCAAGTAGTAGGGTGAGTCATAAAGACCTATGCTTGAATCTCATCTTTTACATTAGTGATCAAACATTCTTTGAAAAATGAATTATTCAACTATGTTTATTTGGCGCAATTTGGTTAACCCTTCCAAATAATGCCTATATGTTTCACAGTGAGTGCATATGTGTTAGGATATTTAGACACTTAGGAGTTAGTTAAGATCTACTTGGTCTAATGTGTCGATTAGGTAAAACTGTGTTTCTTAGTGTGTTCCTTTAGTATGCATTTCTAGTTAGGAAATATGATGGTCACGATATGTTCCTAACATAGAGTGATCCAATGGTTCATATTCTCCTCGATCTTAATGGCTGCATTGATATGTGGATTAATACCCGATTGGTCCATGATCTCTATTTAAAGAGCATGGAGGTTCATTTGTTGATGATCGACTGTGAGAAACTCTCTTGTAAAATCTCTCTGTAATCTTTTTCTTTTGTATTAATAAAATTCTCCAAGTGATTGTGTTGGTTGGGTCCGTGGATGTTTCCTCGTAGAGGTTTTACCATGTCAAAACATCGATGTGTTGATATTTGATATGGTTGTTTTAGTGGTTACTGAAAGTGTTTGTCCTCTATTGGAATACATGTGTTGTTGAACACGGGATCAGAGCCTGTTTGAAGACCCGCTCTCCTTGTAGATCAAGATCGTGAATTTGACTTGCCTCATCTATGATTTATGTCATTTATGTACATTTATGGCCTGAGAGGACTATTCAATTGCGTCTGGAGTGCTCTTTTCAATCAGGAACACTTTTTGTTTCACTCGAAAAGGTTTTCGTTTGCCCAAGATACGGCCATTTCAGTCATATCCGGAGCGAAAAAAAATTCTTGTGTGAAAATAGTTTTTTATGAGAATGCTCTCCAAGGTCATCTTCCGCAACAAAAACAACACTCTCGGTCCTCCTGCTAAACAATAAAATATGTTTTCCTAGCTCACTCAGTTAAAATTTTCCTTATTAAGTAAGAGGTCTTGAGTTCAAGTCTCTCTTTTTGTTACTTTTTTGGAAAAAGTTCATGCTCCATTGTAAAGTGTATTTCACTTCAAGTATAAAAGTGAATCACTATAAGTAGCTTTAATATTTTATTTTAGAGTTATTTATCTTGCATGCAACTTTATTTTATAAAGTAATTTCATTGTAAAAGTGATCCCCACTTCTTTTTATAAAAGTGGGTCCTTCATAAAGCAACCTATTTGTAAAAGTGAGGCTATTTGGAGGGGTATCACCACCATGTGGTTCATTGGTTGTCGTTTATGCCTTTTTTTAAAAGGGCATAACTTTCACATCTGAAGTTCGTTTTCAATGTCGTTTTTTTAAAACCGCCTAACTTTTCGATATCTTTCCATCCAAATCATCAGTTTTGGTTTTTAAATCCATATTATCTGCATATTTAATATGGATTCTTCCATAATATTTTGCTTACCAGCACCAACTACTTCCAATGGAAATCCCATATGGAGGATTTATTAAGAAGTAAAGGCTTGTACCGGATTACTTTGGGAAAGGAAAAAAATAACTCATTGATGCTGATAAGAAATTCAAATGGTCTAATAGGAGTGATGAAGCACGTGGACTGATTGGAATGTCCATCTCTCCTGATTTAATGTTCCACCTTCAAGAAATTGATGACCCCAATGAAGCTTGGGAAAAGATTGAATCTATGTTTGGTCAACACAATATTATTCGAGCACATCAGTTAGAAAATCAAATACTGACTTTAAGTCCAAATTATTTTTCTTGTATTGAAGATTGTCTATATAAGTTTAAAACACTCATAATTTTGTGTGAAGAGTGTGAGATAAAGCTGGAGGAAGAGTGTTGCATCTATATTATTATTTATAAGCTAGGTAGTGCCTATTCCGTGTTTGTATCTACCTTTTATGCCATGAGAGAGGCTCTAGGGAAAGCTTATAAAAAAACCACTCTTGAGTCCTTTTGTGATGTTTTGATTAGAGAGCAAGATAAGCTCGTACAACTTGGAGTGATCAGCATTGTACGTACCTCCAACAAAGCCTTAGTCGCCCAACAAAAATATAAACCCAAGAATCCCAAGAAGAAACATCCTCGCCACAACAACAAGCAACATAAGGGTCCCAAACCCACTTAGAAAACTTCAGCTCCTAATGGTGACAAAGAAGCAAAATATAAAAATAAGAAGATTGATAGACATTGCAACTTTTGTGATAAAGATGGCCATGATGAGTCCAAATGTTTCAAGAAGATGGCATCTTTAGAAGCGGCGATGAAGAAGCACAACATCAGTATTGATTCTACTTATTCTTCTTCTTCTCATGGACATGCACTTTCTTCTTTTGGTTTCTCCTTCAATGTAACTTCTACTTCTTCTTCTTATGAGTGGCTTATTGATTCTGGAGCATCTTATCATATGGCTAAGGATAAAGACTTATTTTCTTCTCTAAATGAATGTAACACGAAGAAAATATTTGTTGGTGATGATAGATCTCTTAGTGTTGTTGGATCTGGAATAGGTCAAGTAGATAATGGTCATTTCAATGATGTATTATTTGTTCCATGTCTTTCTTGTAATCTTCTATCAATATATCAAATCACTCATTCAGGTGAAGGTAAAACCATAGAGGTTTCACCTCACCAAGTTGTAATCAAGTATATAAAAGATCTTAAGCATGTTCTTGCAACTAGAATTGTTGATGATATTACCAGGTTGTACAAGTTTGACAACTTTGGGTCATCATCGTTTCCATCAGTTTTTGTTGCTCATAGTGATGACTTGAGCAAAATTTTGCATGAGCGGTTTGGTCATCTAAACTATCGTTCATTGCAGCAACTAAGTAATAAACAGATGGTGATTGGTCTTCCTCTTGTTTCATGTAGAGATGGTGTTTGTCGGTTGTGTTCTCGACAGGCATCATCAGGACAGTTTTGACAAACGTGCCTCTTAACATGCCTTGGGCCTTTTGCATCTTGTTCATAGTGACTTGTTTGGTCCACTTTCTTATCCTTCTTTTTCTGGGTGAAAGTATTTCTTAACTTTCATTGATGAATTTTTCAGGCGTACTTGAGTTTACATATTAAAACTTAAGAGAGAAGTTTTTGACAAGTTTTTGGCCTACAAGGCCCTTGTAGAAAAGAAATATGGACATCAAATTCAAAGGTTAAGAACAGATAATGGAGGTGAATATGTGAACAATAATTTTACAAGTTACTACACTACACAAGGCATCCAAATGCAACACACTATTCCATATACACCACAAAAAATGGTGTTGTTGAGAGAAAGAACTGCACATTAAAAGAAATCGCTAATTGTATGATCCAATCTAAGGGATTAAGTCTAAAGTATTGGGCGGAATCCATCAACTGTGAAAATTACATAGTAAATTGCACTCCCACAAAGGCTCTTAAAAATATAACACCGGAAGAAGCTTCAACTAAAATTAAACCAGATGTAAGTCACTTATGTGTATTTGGTAGTATAGCATGGGCTCACATTCCTGATGAGAAAAGGAAAGCATTGCAGCCTAAAAGTGAGAAGTGTATATTTGTTGGTTATTCTGAAGATGTCAAAGGTTATACACTTATTCAACCACGTTGTAATGAAATTAATATTAGAAGAGATGTTAAATTTGATGAAAATCTCTTGGTCTACGAGCCTAATTCGAAGATTGTGCCTTCTTTGGCCTACAAGCCATCTTCGGCGTTTGTACCATCTTTTGTTCCTATTTCGGTTTCTTCTTCAGATGATAACATTGAGGATGAAAATCCACCTTCGCCTGCTCACCTTCCTCCACATGATTCCTTTGAACCTAAACCAACACCGACTCCACTGCTTCCTAGATGGGTTTGTTCAACACGAGAAGTAGTTGGTGATCTTGTCAATGATCCTTCATATCAACGTCGGACATGTTCACAATTCCAGTGAGCCTCTTCTCTTTTGGCTCAAGTTTCAAAGACTCATGATCCAGAGACATTTGCAAAAGCTTCAGGTCATCCAAATTGGGATACAACAATGAATGAAGGGTATTGTTCTTTAATGGCAAACAATACTTGGGATCTTGTACCTCTTCCAAAAGGAAGAAAACTTGTCATGTGTAAATGGGTCTACATAACTAAGTATGCATCAAATGGAAGTGTTGAAAGACACAAGGCTCGGTTTGTTTCTAAAGGATTTTCCCAAGTTGAAGGAATTGACTATAATGAAACCTTTTCCCCTATAGCCCTAATGAATTCCATCCGCCTTGTTCTTGCCCTTGTTGCCTCACATAAATGGCAGATCCATCAGATGGATGTTAAATATGCCTTCTTCCATGGGTATTTGTAAGAAGAAATCTACATGGAACAACCTCTTGGATATGTCCAGAATGACTCTAGCCTTGTTTGTCACCTTAAGAAATCTCTTTATGGTCTTAAGAAAGCTCCCTGAGCTTGGTATGCCAAAATGGACAGCTTTCTTATTGACAATAGATTTTCTAGATGCCATTATGATCCTAATGTCTATACCGATAAAGTAGGAATCCATCTCATAATCATTTTCCTCTATGTTGATGACCTTATCCTTACTGGTAGTGACTCAAAACTTTTAAATCATGTGAAAACATCCTTACGAAGAAATTTGAAATGACAGACTTGGGATTTTTGCACTATTTCCTTGGCCTCCAAGTTTTTCAAACCAATGAAGGAATTTTTCTTTCCCAGTCTAAGTATGATTGTGACCTTCTTCGTCGCTTTCACATGGAAGATCGTAAACCAGCCTCTTCTCCCTTCTAGTCTGGATTCAAGATTTCTACCACCTATACTTCTCTCGAAGTTTATGCCACCTTGTATCGTCATTTAGTTAGTAGCCTCTTATACTTGACTCATATACGTCCCGATCTTTCCTTTAATGTTGGTCTTGTTGCTCGATATATGCAAACACCCCATGAAATCCATTGGAAAGCAATTAAAAGGATACTTCAGTATGTATGGGGTATAGTTCAATTCAGAATACATTACAGTTCAAGGGGGACTCCTTTATTGGTTGGTTTCACTGATTCAGATTGGGCTAGCGACCCTGATGATCAGAAGTCTACTGCAAGTTATGTTTTCAGCCTTGGTTCGGGACCTATCACTTGGGCTTGTAAAAACAATAGGCTATTGCACTTTCTTCAGCAGAAGAAGAGTATCGAGCAGTGTCAAATGCAAGTCAGAAAGCCTTGTGGCTTCGACAAATCCTTTCGAAGTTTGGATTCCAGCAGAAACATCTGACCAGCCTTTGGTGTGACAATCAGAGTGCCATCAAGCTCACCAAAGACCCAATTAAGTATCAGCACAACAAACACATCGCGTTACATATGCACTTTATCAAAAATATCATTCATGATCAAGATATTGAAGTGCTCTTTTTCCCTATAGAAGATCAAGTTGCAGACATTTTCCCAAAGTCTCTTACAAAAGCGAAGTTTTCCAAAATTTGATCTATGTTAGGAGTTCAGGAAGTTGTCATTAAGGGGTGATAGTCTCTAATGCCTCCTTCCTTCTCTTATTGTGTCACTATTGTAAATCCTTCAATCCTATCCCAAGTTGTTCTTAAGGGGGGATGTTAGAATATTTAGACACTTAGGAGTTAGTTAAGATCCACTTGGTCTAATGTGTCGATTAGGTAAAAGTGTGTTTCTTTCGTATGCATTTGTAGTTAGGAAATATGATGGTCACGATATGTTCCCGACATAGAGTGATCTGATGGTTCATACTCTCCTCGATCTTAACATCTACATTGATCCATGGCTTAACACCCGATTCGTCCATGATCTCTATTTAAAGAGCATGGAGGGTCATTTGTCGATGATCGATTGTGAGAAAATATCTTGTAAAATCTCACTATAATCTTTTTCTTTTGCATTAATAAACTGCTCCAAGTGGTCGCGTTGGTTGGGGTTGTGGATGTTTCCCCGTAGGGGTTTTACCACGTCAAAACATCGGTGAGTTGATCTTTGATCTAGTTGTGTGAGTGGTTATTGAAGGTGTTTTTCCTTTGTTGGAATACCTATGTTGTCGAACAATATGACCTTCACAAACTCAGTCTAGGCAATGTACCCCCATAGGACTTCCTATGTCATTGCCACCATTGCCAATGCTTTGAATTCAATTATAGCATGCCCTCTAAGTTTAATCAAGTAATCAGTAATTCCCTGGAGAGAGAAATAGTGTTCCATTTGGGTAACTTAATTGGTTGGGATTGAACCATCAAACTCATTCAAGTCTAATTTGGGAAATTTGTGCCACCAATTATGTTGATTATCTTGAAAGTGTGGCCCTGCATAATACACTCCCCTATTGGAAGAGTCACCCCTTTCCAACTGCACTTCTGAATCCCTACTTAATTTCATTAGCTTTGAGAATAATTGAGAGCTAGTAGGTTTTGATGTTGAGAAACTCACTTTCGAGGTTATTAAATTCAAACTCAAGATTAGCTTCAATGGAGGTGACCTTGGTGTCTAGGTCGTTGAGCTTGTGCATATTCGTGAACAATTTATCTATGGTAGTTTCCATACTATTGATCATGGTATCCATGGTAGATTCCATACTATTGATCGTGGTATCCATGGTAGAGTTCCTAGTGGATGCCATTATCCTTGGGGTCCACCAAAAGGGTTATTTTAAAATATATCAATGTGATCGATGCCTTGCAAGGAGACTGTTAAGATAGGTCTCCCACAATAGTTTGGGTGGGTCCATAAAAAATAGTTACTTGCGAGATATACAAATGTGATCAACATCATGTAAGGAGTCTTTTGAGAGAGGTCTCCCACAATGGTGTGGGTAGGCTCCATTTAAAAATAAATAAATAAATAGTAGGAGTGTTACTCATGTCTGAGTATTATTGTGCTAAAATAATTCATAGATTCTTGATATTCCAACATTTTTTTCAGTTTCCTATTCTTCAGAGGCTAGGGTTTTCAAATTCCTAATGATAAAGGCTTGTCCAAGGCTATAGCCCTTTGATATACTTGAGGGTTTCCAACAATATTACTTGATCAAATATTTCACGGCACCAAGGAGGACATATTGTACCCTTAGTCGTACTACTCTATTCCCTGGTATGTGAGAGTGATCTCCTAGAGTGTTGTTCTATGTGCACCATAGCAATAGAAGGATTGAGAGGCTTATGTAAGGCTAGTTTTAGGTGTGTTTAGGGGACTTTTGATATACCCAAGGGTACATGGAAGATCAAATCCATAGACATATTTTATCTGATGCAATACTACTTAAATGGACATAAATAGAGGTGTATAAGGGTGTCCAACTAGATGACTCCACTTGTATTCCCTATGTGTATGCTTCGACAACCACACTTTTACTTGTTGAACAAAATATCTCTATGTTGAAAGATGTTGAAACACATCTCTAGTTTTTTTTTCAATTCAGGCACATGCTAGGATAGGAAAAAACTTTGTTACCACTTGTAAAGCACCTACAAGCAGGAACAATGATTGTTGAGAAATTATTCAAAAAATATACACTATAGAAAAGTAAATAAGAGAGGCAATGATTTAGAACACATAGAATGTAACTCTTGTATTGATAATCTAGAAAAGAGAGAACAATGTTCAAGGGCCTCTTCGAGGGGACAATGTGCTTTAAACAAATGTCCAATACACTAACAATACTTGACAAAACATTGCATAGACTATTGGCTCTATAAATACTTTCTCACTAGCAAAACCCTAACTACTTGTGGTCTCGTTACTAATGAGTACCAACCATTTTAGTGGGAATTGATTATAAAGAGGACCCTTTTACATTGAATAACTACCAACTAAATACTTAATCGGACTTATTCAAAGAAGATAGCTTCATACATTAATTACTAGCTTTTATATAACCCAAAGTAGGGCGAGTACGGTAGGGTCCTAACACCATCAAACAACGTAGAAAAGACCAAACATCAATCAACCCCATTCTACATTAAATGCATGGTATGCATGGTGTTATCACACTAAATTGCCTTGGGTCTTTTATTTTGTTCTTATCTTTTTTAAAGCCTTAGATTTTAATTTTTTAAAATAAAAAAGTAGTTTTTTCATCCCTTTAAAGTTATGTTTGATAGGACCCCTTTGATGACTAAAATTTTGAGTCATAGCTCATGTTTTGATCCTGAATTTGATCCTTGAACCCTTTTAGCTCATGGTTTATTCTTTTTGGTCCCTTTCATGATTTTCCCTAGGTCGATACCTCCCATGAGCAAGCTAATGTGGCACACTTCTCTCCTCACTCATGACCTCACAAGCATGCCTCATTGTCCTCGCTTACCTATCTAATCATATTTTTGAATTGAAAGCATTGCCTACTCATCAGGCAGTTCCGTAGCATCCATCACGTTTATCATACCGCCATCCCAAGTCATGATTGCCACAACCGATACCATATCCCTTGTTTTCAGCGCCAGAAGTCGGCTAAAGATCCTTCAAAAGATCTTGCATTTATGTTCCTGGATAACGGTTTCTAATTTTGAAAACACAATAGTACTGCGTTGCGTGAATTCACCATATCTGATCAGGCAATCACATGTCAACCAAATCTTAATACTATGCGAGTTTCCGAGGCCGAAGTTCCCTCTTTTTTATCCTATGATTACGTTGAAGAGATCAACAGGTGTCTACTACACAGGTATCCACTGTTACCTCCTCTGCGTATTAATCCTCACAGGAAATTTGTGATCGGGTTTTTCTTTTTCTGAGTTTGCACAGCAGCAAAAAATTCATCTTTGTATGATAGCCTCATCTCCTCTCTTTTTCAGACTTGTAAACCTTATGGCGCATATGTGAGTCGGATTTTTGTTGTCTGCCCTAGCCCTTGAAGTTGCAAGCTTTAGACTAGTCTATCCTCTGTGTATGCGTTGCGCTACCCAGAGGCACTGCTTAACCTCTTGTTGCTTCCCCTGCCTCCTTTCATCTCGAAATTAAACATTTTGCTCAGTTGCATAGGGTCAGCCTTGCATATTTGAAACCACATTCAAAGTCTCTTGAGAATTACCAAACCATTACAGAGCCCTCAGTCTGAATCATGGAGACCCCTAAATCGAGAAGGCACATAAAGGAGGCAAGATAGTTAGAATAGAACTAATGGACATGATTCTTTTTAACATAGAACCCATGGCAAGAGAGGCCTTTCAAAGAGTAGGGTGCCTCTTCTTCTGTCAGAACATGCAGAGAGGCCATCCAGAGGTAGCAAGATAGTTTGCATTATAGTTTGATGGTAATAAAACTAAGGTTGGGGATTTGGAGTTTGAAGTGACTGAAGCCTCCATCTTAGCCACAACAGGGATCCCCATTACAGGTGAAAGGTGGTTCAAAGCCATGGCTTTGAGTTCATCTTATGCAAAGGATCTCTTTAAACCTGAATATCAAGACAGTGACCTATCCAAAAGTATGCCAATGAGCCAATTGATTGAACAATTTGACAGACTATTGAAGATCATGCAGAGATATTTTACTTGTGAAGGGAGATTCAACACATTATACCAGTACCATATAAGATTGTTGCTACATTTTACTGGTAAGGTTGACATGAATACTCCTTATTACTTGTTGAGGAGTATAGGTAAGATGTCAGACAGGATACACGTCAAATCTAAAGATGTGGATTCAAGCCTTTTCCACTCTAGATTAATCAGGATGCTAGTATCTGAGGAGTTGGGAAAGAAAGATATTTCATGGGAGCACTTTGTGGTTACCTCTCAATTTAAGCTGGATCTAGCACCCACTCCTCAATCACATAGGGAAAGTTCTTTGTCACCTACCAGTGCTACCAAAGCAGGGACTAGTAGGAGGAGAAAGGGTAGAGCCCATGTTCAAGTGTTAGAAGTAAACAAGCAGGTCATTGAAGCTGAGGAGGAAGTATGTCCTTCTCCACACATAGATTTTTCACCACCTCCTCCACCAGGGTTAGAAGAGGTGCCTCCTTCTACCAAAATTACATCTAAGAGAGGGAAGAAGCTTATGTTTTTCCCTTGTCCTCCAGTAGTCGAAATCAAAGGTAAAAGACCTTTCACAAGGTCATCAATTCCTAAGGAGGATTATAGAGAGCAGTCCTTACCAGAGATCCCTATTCAAAGGAAGAAGGGGGGAAATATTGAAAATCCTATATAGGAGAAATTAGAAACCCTTGTACAAAAGAAGAAGGGGAAAGGTGCTTCTCAATGCCTTTCTCAGAGATAAGACCTCTGAGAAAGGCATTGAGAAGCCTGTTGAAAGAAAACAAGAATCCCTTGTACAAAAAGGTAAAGGTACTAAAAGACCTTTGGAGAGAAAGGAGGAAACCCCGGTGAAACACTTCAAGGAGCCTGTGGTAAGAAATGATGAAACCACTATGCAGAGAAAGAAGGGTAAAAGTTAGGCCACTGAGAAACCTGAGGTGGACAAAACACTTCCCATGTAGGAGGAAGAAGAGTCTGAGGAAAAGCCTATTAAGACTAAGCATGCCACTGTCCCTCCTAACAGTCAGACCTACAAAAGACTTATCAAGCAGCTCAGAGATGCAAGGAAAGAAATATCTCATCTTAAAGAAGAATACAAGGTCCACTTGGCTCAGATGGAAGAGCTCATGGTTGACTACAATCATACCCTTGACTTGGCAAGGTTTGCAGTGAGAAAGGCTCTCCCTCTCCATAAACAACTGAAGAATATTTACAGACAGAACAAGGGCTTTCAGTCTCAGAACAGGAAGTTAAAGGCAGAGCTAAAACACTTTCGAGATGAGGTAGCCCAAAGGAATTTACAGGTGTTGGTTGAAGCTTCCATTGAGGATGATAAAACAGCAACTAAGGAGAGCAGAGCTACACAAAAGAATCTGGTCAATGCTAGGTAAAATAAGTCTGTTGTGCCAATTGAATATCATCTTTATACTAGAAAGAGTGTGAGGCTAAGTGTTAAAATGACAAAATAGTTGGTAATGGTAAGCCCCATTTTTTAGAATTGTTTCTTTTTGGGAGAGTTAATCGATATGCACATACTAGGTGTGCCATCTATATAGGATTCTAGGCATTTAGCTATATGGATTTTGATTTTTGCTAAGTGATAGCTTCACCCAGTGGTAAAAGTCATTACCTATGGTATTGTCAAGGAACCTAAGTAAAATGGTTATGTCATCATGAAAGGACACAGACTGCTCTGTACATATTCAATATTGAAAGGCGTTGTGTTTTGGCAATGCTACCCAAACCTGTAAGAGGTGCAGCATAAGTGACGCTATGTAAAGGCGCTGCGTAATATTCCACAGAGAATAGAATCGGCATACGGGTGCAACACAGTGGCACTACCCACAGGTGCCACATAATATTTAGCAGGAAGCAGGTTTACACACAGGCACAACATAAGGGCGCTACCTATAGGCGCTACCCAATATTTCAAAAGAGGACTAATGTTGGCGCATATATGCATCACCATGGCACTACCTACAGGCACTACCTTCTCTCCTTATTCCGTTTTATGGTGCGCTACCCAGAGTTTCTACCCAAGGAAATTGCCAGCAAACACCAGGCATCTATGAGGACTAGGCCAATAGCTTTTTGGATAAGTTGATATTGGAGAAAGTTAAAGAAGTAGCAGCTGGCATTTTGAAGACAACTACAGGATCCAAAGGGACACATGGAAAAACAGGAGCTGAGCAGCAAAAGAAAATCAAAGCAGTTAGAAGCATGATTGGATTAGTCACCAACATTTCCATGTTTTATAGCATAGGTTGTTATTCTAGTTTTTAGAACAAATAAAGTTTAGATATTTTCAAGGGAAATAGGCCAGCTCGTACCTCCAACTGTTGCCTCCCTTTCTTGTTATATATAGATAGATCAATAATCAATTGCTTTAGGAGGTTCATATGGTTGAGCAAGGCTCCCTTTATTTTGTAATATTTTGATGAAGTGACTATGATCTAGTGATGTACTAGACTTAAGACTTTTTGGCTAATAGAAATCGGATTCCTTTCCAGTCTATTTGCTTATGTTGCTAAATGTTCATGCTTTGAAGGATTCACATGAATTATTGTGGTGATGTGATGGTGAATGTTTGATAATTATATTATCATTATGTTTATTTAGCTTTCTTAGTTTCTGATGTCAAGAATATCTTTTGATTAGAAACTTTCTTCCTTAGACTTTTGTAGACCTAATGTTTGCAGTAGTCCCTACACTCCTCTCACTCAAGTCTTCCCTCTGTTCATACTTACTCCCAAACTACTGATAGAATTTATCCAAGACCTTAATTGTTGGTGCATGCTAGCCCTGTTGTCTGAGTTAGAACATTACCATTTGATTCCTTTTCCATTTGACCCGTTAAAACACTCTATCATTCACATATAACTTGATGGGTACTGGGATTGCCTTTCATGCAAACTGAAGGTGACTCCTAGTGCTAACACATGGTATGATACATTCAACAAGAAATCAATCATGCTTCCAAAAGTTTCCACATGGACCACTCAACATCCATATTGTTGCTCAACAAATTCCAAAGCACTTGTAACACCCTATTTTCCCCAAGTATTTAATTATGCTTAAGACTTCATGCACTATAATTCATGAAGAATGTGATTGTGTTTTATGTTTGTAACATCCCCGGTTTTAATCCCCGTGAATTAGAATGTAATTGTATAAATGTGATTTAGGTTGGTGAGATGATGTGTTGGGGCGAAGAGCCCATATTGGTTTAATATGGTCGAGGCCAAATGGTGTATTTTGTGTATTGAAATAATTAGTCAAAACAGTAATCACTGGCTACGATACGAGAAGAGTGAAGAACGATGGGGGGGGCTATGATTCCACAAGAGAGAGGGGTCCAAGGGGGGGTTATTCATGGGTATTAATCCAACCCACATTCCTGAATCATTATTATTATTGGGTAAACCTTCTATTTGTTGTTGAGTGTTCCTAAATCCAATCATTAAACTCTTGTAACGGGGTGGGTGTGAGGAGTCACATACCATAGTTATTGGATACCATGGGCATGAGTACAATCAACTTGGGGAAGAGTATAATTCAAGTCAAGCAAGCAAACAAAGGGAGGAAATTTGTATGGCCAAGGAGGTGTTTTTTTTGGGACAGACACTTTTTTGCATGGAGGGTAGTTTTTACTGGCATATTTTGGATAGACAGAGAGGATATGAGTGTTGGGAAGAGCACCAGCAATTTTGGGCTTGAAGGCAACCATTTTTGGGTTGTGTTTTATGTTGAGAAAGAGGCTTGTGTGCCTATGAATTGGGTTGTAAGCTTGTAATGTGTTTTTATGTTGAGAAAATGACTTAAGATCCTTGTGAAGGATGTTGTGAGCATTCCTGGAGTAGCTGGGAGGATTCTTGATAAATTAGATGCAATTAAGGGAAGTGGGAAGGCTTGAGGGACTGTGTGCAGTGAAGGGGGATCCCATTCCTTGGGTTGTGTAGGTTGTGGGGAGTAGAGAGGAACCTAGGTTTTTGGGTTGTTGTGTGCGGAGAGTGGATAGCCAAAGGGTCGGATCTCCTTGTAGACTCATAGCCTTAGCTTGTGGGTGGTTTGTTATTGAGAGAAAACGAACAACAATTCTTATGGTTGGAAGGTTCATCCTTCATATGCAGCTAGTTGGTTAATTATTAATAGATAAGTTCTTTGTTGTGTTTATTATGATATTTCATTGTGTAAATGGTTTATATGGATGATGTGTGTTTGTTGTTTGCTTGAGCAATTGCATGCATGTTTTAATATATGCATTTAGATGCATTTGGAACTGTGGTATCAGTCAAATGGTTAAATTGTGTGTAATATGTATTTGTAAGCTACATGAAATTAATAAGTAGAAAATCTTATGTTTTAATGTGTATTATGCATGTGATGTTTCTCAGCTAGGGGTTGGGTACGTTACAATGTTAATAAATACACCAATCAACTAATTGGGAGGGAATTTGTGCAGTACTATCCATCACACCATGAGTGGGACAGCTGAGGGGAAAAATAGGAAGTTTATACGAATAAAATAGGAAGCTTTCCTAACAACCCAACCTCCACTTGCACAACCTTGAATGCCTAGCATGTCGGAAGTACTCTATCCACCCTATCCAAAAGAAACATGTTAATCACATCTGATTGGGTATTTCGAGCAATTATGACTTCCTTCAAAACTTGTACTCTGAAGAGTGAAGGGTCGGTTGCAAATGTCATCCAAAAGTACCTAGAATTTCCCCTTCAATTTGAGAGATTGACCCTAGGGGGTTTGCTTCTAACAGAAGTGAGTTGGAGGAAACCTGATGAAAAGGATAATGTTCCTAATTGGAAAGAGGAGTGAGGAGAAAGAGGGAATAGACATAGATGGACACACATAGGGAGACACATGACAGACTCACAAACAGATGGTATGAAAAAAATACAAATGAGCAGACACAGCGCATACGCACAAACTTGAACAATAGATAAAATTAGGAAGTTTTCATGAGAAAAATAGGAAGCTTTCCCGAGACATGAATGGTCAACCCTGTAACAAATAATTCCCATATATAGACTGAGTTGAGAGGGTCGCAGGTTGGTGCTTGCTAGAAAGAAACCAACACTAGTAAGGGGAGGATGTCGAGGGACTGTGTAGCAGAGAAGGGACTCCCTTGTGCAGAGGAAATATAGCTGGGAAAACACTTGGTAAGCTAGTGGAGGCCCTAATCTCAATGGGAAGAGGGGATTTTTGTTGTTTCTAGTGTAGGGAAGGAAATATCCTTCCTGACCAATTCCTTAACTTGATAACCAACTTGTGAGAATCCCCTTGTGGTATCATGGCCTGGAATAGGGGCGGCTTGTTGTAAAAAGGAAAATCTGCAGAATAGCCTATGGTTGGGTGGAAAGGCATTCACCCTCAATCAGTTGTCTGGTTGAAGTTTAAACTGAACATGTAAGTATTTCTATGTATGCCCATTGAATGTGTTATTAATGAATATGACTTGCATAATGTTCTCGATGATAATTGTGTTGTGTTGAATGGATGATAAATACGAGTTTTAATTATGTAATGAAATGTATTTTAAAATGGTTAAGTGATTGCTTGTGATGACCATGTATGGGAGGTCAGTGAAGACCTATAACCATGTGTTATCCCTAGCCTTTGAATGGAAAGCTTGCAGGATATGCAAATCTTCAATATGGTGGCCTTGATGAAGTGTCACCTATGTGTTGAGGAAGTGGGTTAGAAGCCCAAGGGATTAGAGTTAGTTCCCTTGCGGAAAGATGACGAGGAAGGTCATGGATTCGTAAGTCCTAGAATAAATCTTAAACCTGTTTAATCCCTTTTAGAACCCAAGGGTAAACTTGGGTCGTTAATTCAGTGAGAAGATCTCATCTTGACCATTAATTGGAGATCTATGCTTTAGAGGAAGACTATTGGGAGGAGGATCCTTTGGAAAGACCCAAGAACCTTTCCAAAGTGAACATTTTGATGGAAAAGTCTTGAGTCAATGAGATTTATTGATCTATAGGGAGGATATGCCAATGAGATCTAGGTTGTAGTTCTGTCGAGCACTAAGCCAATAAGATTGTCGGAGGGTGGAGTTTGGGAAAGTCCGTGAGTAATGTGCGGATAGAACTTTCAATGAGAGAATCCTGATGCCAAAAACCTGAGAGTGGTAAGATTCATAGATATGTCGATGAGATCTAAGCCATTTGATCTTATAAGGGTCCATCTCGATGAAAGAACCTTGTCGGAGTGGAAGTGTCAATTAACTATCGAGCATATTTGGAATCCGATAGAATATCGACAATTAGAAGTGAGGGTTTGATATCCATCGGATCTATTGGATGATTTTCGTTCGGGAAGAACTTTCTGGGAGAATCGCGAGGTCGTGGAGAATGATTGTTTCTTGATGGTGGAGGCCCGAGAGGGAAGATACCGTTGATATGTATTGGGTTGATCTGACGAGATATCAATCATAGATCTTGTCGTAGACCCCACCTGTGGAGTGTTTGGAAGATAATGGGAGCGACTTTAACCATAGTGTAGTTTGGAGGTTCTGAGTGAATCGGGACTGTTGTGTTTCCTATCTTATTAACCGTTGGATCTGTCATGATGAGGTTGTCTTAAGGGGTGGATCGAGAAATGGATTTTGGGATGTATAACCTATTTTACCAATGGGGAGGATTCTAATTGACCGTTGGCCATTGATCTATTCCGATCCGAGTGAATCTGAGTCGTTAAATTGGGAAAGTTGATTTCCTAGTTTGTGTAGTCGCATTCTGCCAAAGGAGGGTGATGTGTCTGAGGACATGTGAGTGCCATGATAACACGCATTTTTTTCTATACATTGGTACATATGCAATGGAGGAAGTCCATGTCACCACCACACAGGACTGAGGTCGAGAAGGGTGTAGACCTGAGACCAGAAGCTTAGTGAAAGAAGAAATTTTGACATCCCACCAACCTAAGTAGGGATTAGGGGGTCAGGCGTGTTACAACACTCAATGTTCTCATATGAGACGACATAGACATGAAATCAGTCAATACATATGAAAAGGTTTTGAATAACAATTCATAAACTAGGTTGGGTTAATAACCTTGTCCTTGGTACCTAGTCAAACCAAAGTCTGTGAACATATCACCCTTGACTCCAACAAAAGATTGTAAGAGTTAACACCAAGACTTGGTTTATAACATAATAAGATGTGAATTTAAAGTTTAATTATAAATGTTAGATCATCAATCTAATACAAACTATGAACATTTCAACAAATGAGTCATTCCACACAACAATTATACTCACCATTCACAAATGTTTGATAACCATATATCGCTAGCAAGATAATCATAGGATGAAACTAAAATTTGACTACATCTAACATATATCGATTGAGGCAATACCCACATGATTATGCCGTGGATGATCAAGCACGGCATACTCAAAGTTGTATATGATGGACGTGATCTTTAACCAATTGAAACATTATGAGATCTTTAGATTCTTTCTTATGTCGTCAAATCATGTTTCAAACATGAAATTCAATATCTCCACAAATCAATTTAAAATTTAAAAAAAATAAAAATGATATGGATTGTTTAATTATATTATTTTTCATCTATATTAGTACTTTATGGGTGGAAAAATTGGAGGAATCAGCTTGCAGGGCCATTTCAACAGGTAGTCCAAATTTGGAAATTTGGGTCCAAAAAAACTGTCTCACATCTTCCAAAGCCATTTTGAGGCATCAAATGACACTTTTTTTTTGTCCAAACCTTATTAAAATAGGATAATATATATTCTACAGATCGATACCTTTCCAATGGTGCAGATTGTTCGTCAATCAAAGTTCGTATGAGAAATTTATACCTCCCGCAAGTTAACCTACAGTATTGATCAACATGGTGCAAGTGGATTCCACGTCAACATCCATTACTTAGATACGTGGGACTAGCCACGTAGTGGATTTTCTAAGAACAATCTAGAAGGTCCAAAACCTTATCACAATTGAAGGTTGAGGAAGTCAAAACCCTACCCCTAGATGGCTATCGGGCTATGTTAAATACCAGGCCACTAGGAGGAGAAGGGGTTCCATTCTTTTGCATTGTATCTTGTTCCATAGCTAAGAAAAACATCTGGGAGTGGTATTTTGTGAGCATAACAGAGGAGGAGAGATTTTGTAGCAACCATACAGGCCACAGTCCAAAGGAAACTCCATAGGTAATGCCTCTTTATTTGTACTTGCATCATTTCTATACCAAAGAAAAGAGAGCAGATCAACCTCACCTTCTAGCCGGGTTTTCTCCCATATTGGGTTTCCTAGGTCATATCTTGTGTTTATTTATGGATGGTGTGATTGTATTTTACTATTATCTATTTTCCACATTTTATCTATATCATGCATAAGCAAAAAATCAATAACTAAATATTTTGGAGATCTAAAGGAAAAATAACCTTAATAGTAAATATTTCAATATTTTATTAGAATTGTTGTGACAAACAATTCCAGTAGAATATCCACGGCAGTTTACAGATCATATTGGTATCATATCAGGTTTTCCTTTTGGGTATTTTTGGGAAGTTGCAGGATCTAGGAATCGGCTGAAAGAGAAGTTGTAGAAACCCTAGCCATGGTGGACATGTATGCTTATAATAACCCTCGAGATCCAACATTAGAGAGATTTGAGCGGTTGGAAGCACAATTTGTTGACATCAGTCACAATATGAACCTCCTCACAGTGGCTCTAGCAAGCAAGCAAGCTCAGGTCGTACAGAGATGATGGAGGTTCGAACTCAGATTAAATTGGAGGGGAAATCGGAAGATCATAAAGACTTAGGAAAGGAGTCGCGGAAAGAATACGAGAAAGAGAAGTTGAGTTTGAGTGTCGTGAACCCTTAACGGTCCCTATTCAAGATGGAAGTGAAATTGGACATAAATCCATACCAAGAGGAGATCGATGCATTAAAACTGAATCATTGGTTGCAAAAACTAGAATTTTATTTTAGCATTCACCATATAGATGAAGAGCAGAAGATTTCATTTGCTAGATTGAAGTTAGAGGGCCATGCTTTAGCCTGGTGGGAAATCCATACGGAAACACTTAGGTAAGAGGGTGATATGCCAATAAATAGGTGGGAGGACTTCAAAACCCTCATCAAGTCCCAATTCTACCCTATCAGGTATATAGAGGACGAATGGATCTCATGGCACTACTTCGAGTAGAGGTAGTGGCAGAGTGTACATGAGTACACCATTGAGTTCAAAAAGATGGCCATCATGTTGGGTATCTCTCCAAAGAACCCATATGTACTCCTCAAGTATATGGGGGTATACACAGTCATCTACGAAAGGAGGTGATTCTCTTCAAGCTAAGGACAGTTAATGAAGCATGTGTCCAGGCACAATACCTACAAAACATAGGCCAAAAGAAGGAGCAACCAAGTGGTTCGAAGTAGAAAGAGCACCAGGAAGATTCCAAGGAGGGGAAGAAGAAGTGGAAAGGGGGAAAATATAAGAAGACAACAACGAGTGCACATCCGAGTAAATATCTCAGCAACCATTCAAATCATTGCAACATCGATGGCCACACCAAGGAAAAATGTTGGAAACTACATCCAAAGCTGAACATGAAGAACCGCAAGAAGGACGTAGAGAAAAAGAACCTTGTAGCCACGGATTCAAGCAATCGGGTTGAAAGTAGCTTAGATGTGGATGAAAATACTTTTTGCACATCTATTCAAAAAGAGGTGACTCTAAGTATCCTTCATCACCAGGAAGAGAAGGAGATGACCAAGCTCTTCCACATCGAGATTCATGTCAAGAAGACCAAGATAGATGCTCTATTTGACTCTAGATCGTAGGCTAATCTCATAGAAATGGATTTGGTCAACAAGCTTGGATTGGAGGTTCATGATCATCCTAGCCCCTATTCATCAGGTTGAGTAAACAAGGATGCAAATATAAAGGTAATGAAACAGTGTAAGAATAAATTCATTGTAAGTGTTGATTTTATTGATGAAGTGGAATTGGATGTAGTACCCCTTGATGTATGTGGAGTAGTGTTTAGAAGCTCCTACATGTATAGGAGGGATGCAATATTCATGCAGAGAGCCAACCAATACCGCTTGATCGGGGATGGGAAGTCATGCATCATTAATGCACATAAAGGCAAGTCAAAGATCTCACTGGTAAGTTCCAACAAAGCCAAGAAGTTGATTAGTTCTAGTAAGAAATATGTTTTTCTTTTCTTAAGAGAAAACCAGTCTGATTATGAGTCAATGAGAGTGAAGGAATTCCCAGAGGAGTGTACTAAAGAGTAGAAACATGAGTTGGAGGAGTTACTGCATGAATACAAAGGAGTGTTCAAGGAGCCTAAAGGGATACCATCCAAGAGGGATGTGGATCACGAAATACAGTTATTGCCAGACTACCCATTGTCGAATATTGGGTTGTATAGACAATTTGCTCTAGAAGCGAATGAAGTGAAGAATCAGTTGCATCAGTTGTTGGATCAGGGTGTGATTCGACCAAGTACCTCACCTTGTGGGTCACCCATAATAATTGTACCCAAGAAGGATGGGACTTGGAGAATGTGTGTCAATTATAAGGCATTGAACAAGATTACATTGAAGAATCAATACCCTATGCCTAGGATCGATGATCTGTTGGACCAACTACAACATGCCAAGTACTTCTCTAAGTTGGATTTCAAATCAGTATATCACCAGGTACAAGTCAAAGAAGAAGATACCTGGAAGAAAGCCTTCAAGACAAGGCAAGGTTTGTATGAGTGGTTGGTTATGCCATTCGGCTTATGCAACGCACCAATTACATTTATGAGACTAATGAATGATGTTTTACACCCTTATCTAGTTTCATTTGTTATTTTCCATTTGGATGATATATTAGTTTATAGTGATACATGGGAGGAGCACATATCACATATTATGTAGGTGTTAGAGTCTATGAAAAATCTCCAGTTACTGACCAATATCAAAAAATGTGAGTTTTCTCAACAGTCTTTGGTGTATCTAGGGTATGTGATCAGTGGAGGCGAGCTCAAGATAGATCCCGACAATCATGAAATGGCCAGTTCCTATAAATGTTTCTGAAGTTAGGAGTTTTTTCGAGTGACACAATACTTGTGGAATTTTATAGCTTCATTTTATGCAGTAGTTGCACTAGTCCACGCCATAACAACGAGTGGTAAGAGTTTCCAGTGGGGAAAGAATCAAAAAAATAATTTTGATGAGATGAAAAGAAAGATTAGTCAAGCACCAATGCTCGTGCTACCAAACTTGCAGAATCCCTTTGAAGTGGAGATAGATGCAAGTGGGTATGCCATAGGAGCCACTTTGATGCAAAGAGGAAGGTCAATATGTTATCATTATGAAATGTTTCATGGGGAAGTTCTCAACTACCCTACCAATGACAGGGAGCTATATGCCTTGGTACAAGCTGTCAGAAAGTGGAAGCATTATCTGATGGTCAAGGAGACCATCATCCACAAAGATCACCATCCACTACAGTATTCGCAGGCCCAGAGTAAGCTACAGCAAACCATGCATTACAAGTGGATGGGTTTTTTACAATAATTTCATTTAGTCATCAAGTATAAGAAGGGAAACACAAATAAGTTGGCATACATGCTTTCATGACCACCCACATCCAAAATTACAGCTTTGGGAACTCTAATACACATGGAGCCTTTTACCCATGATGCATACAAAGAAGCATATACAGAATATGAGGACTTCAAGGAGGTGTTTCAGCAGCTACAAGGCTAAATTCATATAAAATAAGGTGATGGCAAGGCTAACTATCATTTCCAGAATGGTTTACTCTACAAGCTCGACAAGCTCAGGGTTCCTAAAGGTGAACGGTTGCAACTTATCAGAGAGTCTCACACCTCCAAGGTTGCGGGACATTTTGGTGTTGGGAAGACAATTGCCAACTTACAAAGGTATGTGTATTGGTCCATAATGCAATAAGATGTAGCACGATATATTAGAGGATGTATACTTTGTTGTACCAATAATCCCAACAATAGGAAGCAAGGTCTATACCATCCCTTACATGTACCCACTCGACCTTGGGAAATCAATTCCATGGATTTTTTGGGAGGTTTACCAACCACATGAAAGGGACATGACTATTTATTTGTGGTAGTTGACAGGTTCAACAAAATTTGCATTCTCATGCCTTTTAAAAAGACCATCAAGGGACAGGAAGCAACAAACTTATTTATTTAATAGGTCTAGGTGCACTTTGGGATACCAAGGAGCATCATCTCAGACAGGGATACCAGATTTTTCAGTGCATTTTGGACTACATTGTGGGAGAATATGGACACTAAGTTGAAGAGGTCTAAAACATTCCATCCACAGAATGATGGGCAGACAAAATTAGTCAATGGGACTTTGGTGTAGCTTTTGAGGGGTTACAATCAGAAGCATCCAAAGACCTGGGATGAAAATTTGATATATATACAACACTCTTATAATAGAGCAATCGACACTTCTACTAGTAAGTCACCTTTTGAAACTTGCTTTGGGTATTTTCCACCTTCACCCTCAAATGTTATATATGGATAGCAGGGAGGAGTGAGGGAGGACCTCATAGGAGATGCATTAAAAGCAGAAAAAATTGTTGAGAAGATTAGGCATGTCCATTTAAAAATACAAGAGACATTGAATAAGTCGCAAGAAAAGTACAAGGCTAGGCATGACCAACACAAAATAAAGAGAACATTTAGAGTGGGAGATAGAGTATGGTTATACTTGAATAAGAAAAGGCTACAAGGTCCTGGTAAGAATATCAAGGCTCTGTTGTATGGTCCTTTTGAGATATTGGAAAAGGTGGGAGATAACGCCTACAGACTCAGTCTACCCCCATATATGTGCATTTACTCAGTAGTGAAAGTGGAGAATCTTAAACTCTATGAGCCTTCCATGTTGGATCAGGAGGAGCATGTCCTACCTTCCATAGAGGACTTAACACTAGATGCTCATGAAGAGTTGGAAGAGAACATAGTTTTGCAAAAGCGGTCTAGAACTAAAAGACATGGGCAGTATGACCTTTGGAAGATTGGGTTGAAAGGACAACTTTCAGGCAATGCAAAGTGGTAGTCCAAGGAGAAGGTAGAGGAAAAAATTCCTCACCTCATTCAGTAAATATTTTGGGGATCAAAAGCCTCCCTAAATTGGGAAGTATGATCCATATTGGATAGTCATATTATTTTTCATCTATCTCAGTACTTTATAGGTGGAAAAAATAGAGGAATAATCTTGCAGGGCCATTTTGACGGCTAGTCCAAATTTGGAAATTTGGGTCCAAAAAACTGTCTAAAATCTTCTGGAGCCATTTTGAGGAATAAAACGACACTTTTTTTGGTCCAATCCTTATTATAAAGGAAGAATTTATATTCTATATACCAATACCTTTCCAACAGTGCAAACCATTCGTTAATCGGAGTTCGTATGAGAAAGTTATGTCTCTTGCAAGTTGACTTACCATATTGATCACTATGGTGCGAGTGGATGTCATGTCAGCCTCCATTACTTAGAAAAGTGGGGCTAGCCACGTAGAGAATTTTCTAAGAAAAATCTAGAAGGTCCAAAACCTTAAAACAATTGAAGGTTGAGGAAGTCAAAACTCAACCCCTAGATGGCTATCAGGCTATGTTAAATACCAGACCACTAGGAGGAGAAGGAGTTCTATTCTTTTGCATTGCATCTTGTTCTATACCTTAGAAAAACATTTGGGAGTGGTATTCTATGAGCATAACAAAGGAGCAGATATTCTTTAGCAGCCATACAGACCATAGTTCAAAGGCAACTCCACAGAGAGTCTCTCTTTCTTTGTACTTGCATAATTTCTATACTAAAGAAAAGAGAGCAGAGAAACCTCACCTTCTAGATGGGTTTTCTTCTGTATTGTGTTTCCTAGGTCATATCTTGTGTTTATTTGTGGATGGTGTGATTATATTTTATTGTTCCCTATTTTCCGCATTTTATTTATTTCATGCATAAGCAGAAAATCAGTAACTAAATATTTTGGAGATATAAAGGAAAAATTACCTTAATAGTAAATATTTCAGTATTTTATTAGATCTGTTGTGACAAACTATTCCAGTGCAATATCCACGACAATTTGCAGTTTATAGATCAAAAATTAAATTTTGGATTAAAAAAAATTAAATTGACGATCAAGAAATCTGTTCATATTTTACGATCAACTTACTTATTGATCCATTTGGATCAGCTAACTTAACATAACAATAATCTATAACACTATGCTATGTTGCTTGTTCCGATATCTAACTAGAAGTATGTGATTCAAGGGTTAAATTTGCATGTCATAGTTGAAGTTGGTGTTGGGAGGGTTAGAATTTGTAAATTATGGTTTATAAATGCTTCCTAACATATTTCTTGTTCCAATATCTAGATAGACACATGTGATCAAGAGTTAAATTTGCATGTAATAGTGACAAATAATTTTGGGATAATTGCACTTCAAAATTTATGACCTATAAATACTTATTGCTTGTTCCAATATCTAACTAGAAGCATGGGATTCAAGAGTTAAATTTGCATGCCTTAGTAATTGTAGACAATGTTGGGTTATTTGCTATTTAAAATTATTGTTTGTAAATGCTTACCTATCATATTGCTTGTTCCAATATCTAACTGAAATCATGTGATGCTTGAGCTAAACTTACATGTCATAGTTGAAGATCATATTGAGATATTGAGAGGGTTACAAATTATAATTTATGGTTTATAAATGTTTATCTATAATTTATGTTTATTTTTGCATATATATCATATTGCTTGTTCCAATCGTTGATTCGGGTGTATGACCAAGCCCAGGTGTCCATCTTGGATCCGGACCAGCTGACACATGAGCCTCGCACATATTTTCCCCATGAGGTGTACCCACAACATTAAAGTGGCCTTAAAGAGGCTCGTCCATGTTCTAATCAAATTACAAATGGAATGTACGATTTGTATTATGAAACTCAACACAAAGATAGTGGCACGAGCGAGGGAGATAGAGGATGTAAAATCGGCCTCCGTCGTACCAGAAACCAGGCAATGTTAAAGGCTCTCATCGACATGGAAGGGTCACATCAATTATTTCATAATGGGGGCAACTCATACATGCATTTAATTGCAATTTATGAAGCTTGTATGCACTGAGGTAGCCAACGGGAATGACGAAGTTTAATTCATCCCTCCTTTTATTAGTCCCTGCCAAGGGAATATAGCAATGAGTTTGCTATTGATTTGACATTAATTTGCCTTGTATTTTAAATTTATGTATGTAGTGTAATGTTTAACTTAATAAAACAAATATATATATTTTGATATAATAAAAATATTTGTTTTTCTCATTTATGATTGGTTGATATATTTCAAGTCTTATTGTTACCTTCACGTATTTCAATATTTGAAATTAATTACATAATCAATAAACTTGGTTATAAGTACCTAGCACCTTTTATATAAAAAAAATAAGAAAAATGTAAAAATGTCATGTGTTCTCTCATTATTACTATCCATTTATTTCATTATTATTGCATTTCAATAAACTTGGATATAAGTACCTAGTACCTTTTATATCAAAAATTAAGAAAAAAAATAAAAATGTCATGTGTTCTCTCAATATTACTATCCATTTATTTCATTATTATTGCATTTATGCTTTTCTCTTATCATTAATACAAAGTGTACTCCTACTAGATTAATACAAAATGATATACATATAATTATGTATGATGACATATGTGTAATTTCTTTTTAATAGTAATTTTGAATTTCTTTTTAAATGAAAATAAATTAGTAAAAATATAGTTAAAGATGAAAAACAAAATGATATAGACAACTTATATATATATATATATTTCCCCTTTAATAATGATTTTGAATTTTTCTTTAATAAAGACAAATAATAATTATAGCAAATTGACAATAGTTTTATAGTAAACTAACAATTGTTGGGACACTCTAACTAGTTCAATGATCCTATCTTGGTACACTCTATTTCCAAATTTACTTGGTAGGGACTAAGCTGCCATGTAGCCCTTGTTTTGTCTTGAAACATACTATCTCGCAGCTTCAGAGAGAAAGCAAGTTAGTTGGAGAGGCTCAATTATTTACTAGTGCTCACACCTAGAACAAAAACATATTCAACTTTCCAAACGAGCGTCAATTAGTGGTCAATTCTACTAGAATAAATAGAACAAAGGGCGGAGATAGAGGTCATAGAACCAGAGAAACATTACCTCTCTCGAGGGCGCATTGAGAGGCAATCTTGATTGCTAAGTCATTCTAGACTCAAACTCTTCCTACTACGAGGGAATTGGTGGAGGAAATAGAGGATGTTGTATGTTTCACTCGACATTGAACTTAAGGAAGTGAAGTGGAATTGGAAATGTTAGGATGGATACCCGACACAGGCTCAACTAGGGCAAGGGATACAAAAAAATACCGCACAGTAGAGTTGTACTAGCATATGAAGGCTCTTTTAGGGAGGGTTATCATTGAGAAGCAGACCACCTTCAATGAACTTCTCATGCAAAATGAATATATGTAGTTCCAGATCAAAGCTTTGGACAATAAGATTACCATCATGGATGCAAGCTCCAAAATCTGCTTTGAAGACTCCAACGACGACATGCCTCTAGTTACAAAGGAAAGCGACCCTCTTGGTGTCAATACTACTTAATCTCTCCTTTTTTAGTAGTTTCATGGATAACTTTTGTAATTATCACAAGGATATCAATCTTTTTTTGTATTCTAACTGTAGCCAAACCATGGCAAATAAAACCAAAATCAAGTACATAGATCATTGGAAACCCAATATGGGTGCTAATTTTTTTTTTTATTCAATGCAAGCTACTAAACTCTCCTCGCAACAAAGTAGCTGCCAGTATAGGTTTTGCATAAGCTGGCAAGCAGCTAATCAAATGTAGCTTGGCCCATGTATTTTTGTTCATTAAATATAGTTTGATAGCTTACAAAAAAAAATATTGTTTGTTCCAATATCTAAATCGAAATTATATGAGATTCAAGAGTTAAATTTCCATGTCATAGTTGAAAATAATATTGGGAGGGTTATAATTATAATTTATGGTTTATAAATCCTTACTTGGTGTTAATTGGGTCTAGTTTAAGTTGTTGTGGGATTGTGTGTTATCTTCTCCACCGAGGTTATATTTCCATATTTGACATGTTGAGATCATAATGAGTATATTGTTGTAATGAATTTGAGCCTTGTTATTGACCTAGCCGTGTGCCCTAAATGATCTAGGTTTTATCTTGGGTACCATCCTTAGAATGAGGGGAAGTGCTTGAGGTTTTTCCTAGGATATGTTACTTGGAAAAAAAATTCATACTTAGCATATTCCTTGGTTCAATAAGATAGTATTTTAAAAAATTGTACAAAACTCCCACCTAAAAGGGACATGGAATACATTATTGAGATTGACCCACTAAAGTTCCCATAGCTATTCAACCTTATTGCTATAACCACTTTCAAAAATTTGAGAATGGAAAAATTGTGGAGGAATTCATAGAAGCTCACATCATCACTCCTAGTACAAACTTGTGTGTGTGTGTGTGTGTGTGTGTGTGTGATTGTGTGTGTGTAACAGTTATTGTTATATTATAAAAACAAATGTAATGGCCATATTTGTACAACTTCATTACAACGCTATTATTTTCTTTTGAGTGAATAGAAAGGTTATAGTTTAAGAAAAAACTATTAAAATATAATTAATATAGAGGATTGGATGCTTACTATAAATACTAATTTGTATTGTTTAAAATATTGTCCTAGCAAAACCAAAAATTTACAAAGCATAATAAAATACTAAATTATGGCCTTGGGCCCAAAATAGAAGTGGAAACCTTGTTTGCCAATTTTGCTTCTTCGTGGGAGTTTCCATAGTATGTATGAGGATTTCAAGGAGGGAGCATGAATTTAGAAACATTTTAACAAATGTAATCTCTCTTGCCAACAAATTTGAGACAGAAGAAATGGATGCTTCAAGTTCTAAATTCTTAATTTTAGATAGCAAATATCACTTCTAGATTTTAGATCCCATTTTCCTGGGTCCAACATGTTTTCCCAACTCCAAGGTGTAGTTGTCCCAGGCTCTGTTAATATCTTTGGACTACATCCCAAACTGAGTTTTCCATTCCACATTTGATAGGGAGTTCTTGGATAGTTCTCTTTGAACCAAATCAATCTCTTTTGTACAATGATGCAGTTCCCTCCTAAGCTCATAGACCTCCCCTTTGGAGTCACAACAATAATGAAAACAAGGTTTCATGGTACATTTGGGGGTGGTTTCATGGTACATTTGGGGGTACAACTTGTTGAAATATTGTAACTGCGAAGAATATTCTAATTATAATTGAGTTATTTTTATATAGATCAAATACCCTTTTGTGGATTGATCATGTCGGGTCTTGTATATGACCAAATCCATTTTTGTGGATTGGTCAAACCATAGTTATATGGTGTTGTTTCTAAAGTCAGCCCCTAGGGCTAATTAAAGTGATTTTGACCACTAGTTGAAGAAGTCATCCTAGCTTGGTGAAGAGACACAACCATGGCGCCTCCCAACTAGTATAAATAAGAGAATATGGCACCTCATTCACTCACTCCCTTAGTCACTCATATAATGCGCATCTTTTGGAGGTAGTTGCAGTTGCAAGAAGGAGGAGAGGGAGGCGCATTCTCAGTGTGGGATTATCTTTAGTGTTTTGGTATTTCTCTTGGCACTATATTGGCAATCTATATTAAGGAATTTTTTGTTGGGTTTTCTCCCCCATGAGGGTTTCCCAAGATAAAATGTTGTGTACCTTGTGATTGTGTTTCTTTCAGTGATCCTATTTATGCTATTATTGTTGAAAAACATTAAAACTTAACTGTTGATACTGAGAGGGGGGTGAATCAGTATCCAGTACAATTTAAAAACCTTTTTCAACTTATACTTAAACCATTCAATTATATCCAATGAGCAATGAACAATAGTATAAGAGTTACACCAATACACCACAATACACCATGCACAATATATGAGAAATAATCAATAGTTTTTGTTCAAGGGAAGTAATGACTTCCAAAGGTAGCTACAGCTTCCAAATGTAAAGGGAGGGATAAACCTCCAAGAGGAAGATACAATCCTCCAATATCAAGAGATATTTGAACTCTCTATCCTTGCCCCTTCCTTCCACCCAAGAATATATGATAGATAATAAAACTTTACATTAAATCATCACCATCAACTAATCATCACATAGAACCTAATAATGCTTTATGAGACTTCTTCAATTTATGCAATTATTCAATTCTTGGAGTACTCTGATCCTGTATATAATGTTACTCAATTTATTCTCTGAAACTTCTCTAATTTTCACTCTTTGAATCCTCCCCAAAAAGAGGTTATAGAAAGAATGGTAGACTTTATTCGATTCTGGTCTGTTCATAAAACCCAACTTGTACAGAATTCCCCGCCCTCAATATTTAACATCTGATTCTGAGACTCACATACAAGAAACTTCATTCCATACTCTTTCCAATGGAAGTGGTCCCACTGCATTTGGAGTCTGTATGAAAAAGTTATGACTGTTTTACCCAGAACACCTGTTTATTGAATAGTTTCAGGACTGGTCACAAACCCTATATTCCACAAAGTGTATCTCCATAATTATAGTGAATCAAGAGCTGAAATTTTTACCAAAGGTACCTTGATATGTCTTCTCAATACCATAGCGATTTCATCATTTGAATCGTTCTAGAAAAAAAGTTATAGCAAAAATGGTAAGATGACCTGAAAATAACATACCTTAGAACACATCACCAAAAGACTTCATCCTCCCTTGAAATCCGGCCTTCTTTTACTTCTTCTTCCCTCTGAAATTTGACTTGTATCAAATGAATGTATAATGATATTTATTTAT